>PVJC01000821.1:58688-109007 GCA_004026665.1 Murina feae | reverse complement strand
GGGAGAGGGAGAGGGAGAGGGAGAGGGAGAGGGAGAGGGATTTCTTTCTCTATCGGAGGTCTCACACCTGAGTTTCCTTGACACAAATGTTCCTTTGTGTGAGCACACCCCCTTAGCACCTGCTCTTTCAGCAGTTCACTCCACACAGACTCTCATTTCTGGGGTCCCATTTCCCCTCCAGTCCTTTCTCCTAGGCTAGGGTTCTCCTGGCATGTGGGCCACACAAAAAAACTCTAACATCGCTGCAGGGACAGCTCCCAGCATGGGGACCAGTCCCAGTGTTTCCTTCTTGCGCTGTGGCCAAAGCATCCAAGCACCTGGCCCTGCTCTCCGCCTCACAGTTCACGGCCTGGCTTCGCCCTCGCTGTTTGGTGATGCTTTATGCTTTGGTGCACACAGCATTTCTTCATTCTCTCCCTGGAGCACATCCTTTGACATAATGAATGCAGTGCATTCTCTCGCGTAGTCTGTTTCGGACTTGGCTGTGAATTTAGCAAAGTGCCTTGGTTCCCCTGGCTAGACCAAGAGATGCTTGTGTTGGAATATATGAATGTGGTAAGACAATCTAAGTTTTTAAAAAAAGTATAACTTTTTTTATAAACCAAAAAAAAAAACCACTTTGTTTTGTTTTGTTTTATGGAGCTACCGGTACCAAGACTCACGGAAATGAATGCCTATGGTATAATTTAAGATGTGGTTGGAACGCCTGTCTCCTTACCTAGGATTAACTCCAAAAGGAAAAGACTTGCCTGTCTTTTTCAGTGGTCTACAATAATTAACGGAACATGTAATAATACTTAGCACACATTTAACGAGTGACAGAATTTCATTTCATTCATGGGTATCTTCCACGCTAAAAGAGTAACATTAATTTCTCCCACTGAGTAATATTTATGGGTATCCTCCATGCTAAAATAGCAACATTAATTTCTCCCATTCGTACGCTGCACTTTAAAGATTAGAATTATTTTTACAATCTTAAATTTAATCATACCATTTCCTAAAAGCATTTTGGATCTCAAATAAAATAACTCCATGTACAATGTTAAATTTGGCATGAAAACTAACATCAATTCAATTAAATAAGCCTTTATTGAGCATCTGCTTACTTTCGAGGCACGGGGCAAAGTACTGAGGGGATACAGAAAATAAAATCACTGTTTTACCTAAAAATTTATAATCTTATAGGGAAGATGAGATATGTACATATTAACTACAATAATAGAACAATTCAGGAGCTCACCAGTGAGACCCCCGAGTGATAATTTTTCTGCTTAGCATAACTGTAGAAAGAATCATATAAAAAAAAAAAGTTGTTCCTGTCCAGGGCCTTAAAAAATGATTATAATTTCAGAGAGTGGAGAAAGCTGCTTGAGACCTATACAAAGGTAGAGAGATAGTGTGTGGGATGTATTTGAGGAGAAGCATGTGGACTGACTTAGTGGAAGAGTTGGGTGTATGGACGTCAGGGAGAAGGTATGGCTCTAAGAGCAGGAGGAACAATGGCTAACATTTCTCCTGTAGGAAGAGGGAAACTTCTGGAAGTATTTGATCAGAGCAACCTTACAGCACAAACCTGAAGATAAATATGAGAAAATAAAGCCTTGGGAGTCGAGGAGATGCGTTGATTCATTAGGCAATAGTTCAGGTGAGAGGTAATGATGACCTCAGTAGGGCAGTAGCAACGGGAATAGAAAACATGAAATGAGTCTAACAGACACAAAAATGAATAGTGCCTAGCAGGTCAGAATTCGCTGTTGGGTGAAAACCACCAGCCAAAACAACTAAGCTAATCATTTTTCTCCTACAATAGGAAAAGTCATGCTGTATCAAATCCTTGGTTTAATAAAGGGAAAAAGGGGTTTTACAAAAGGCTATATTTTAGGAACTGAGGTTAAAAGCAAATAACAATCCAAGTAAAAACTATCTGAAAACAAGGCAGAAATGAAATCAACAGCATTTATCCTAAACAGGCAGGCGGTTAAGCCACCGTGGACGCTCCTCAGGCTTCTGCTAAGAGTTACCCACTTGCCTCCGTAACTCTTGTGTTACCCTTCTAAATCCGTCCAACAGCCTAGAGCCAGAATTACCTTAATAAAAATCTAAGCATGTTATTTTCTGTTTAAAACTCTCTAAAGATTTTCCATTATCCTTGGGATAATCAAAACATGCTTTACCTGACCCACTATGACCTGCATATGTCTCCAGCTTTCTGTCTCATTACTTTCAACTCACACTTCTTTCAGTCGAACTGAACAGCTTTCACGCCTTGCCTCCCCGCTGCCCCCCACCTCCCCGCCCCAAGGTCTTCTTGTAGACTAGGCAACTTTCCAGAGCACTGGTCCACTCAATTAGAATTCTATACCACGTTTGACCTCCTGTAGGCTAGATCTTGCTGCTATGCACTCCTCAAGTTCCCTGTATTTCCCTTTGTTATATTTTACTATAATTGTCTACCTTCCTACTGTGGTCTGTAAGAGCTACAAAGACAGAGACCATGCCTCCTTATTCAGAGCTATATCTCCATTACTCAGCAGAGTGATTAGCACATAGTAGATCAATAAATATTTATTGAATAAATGGAGTTGTGGTTAATTAAATCACTGTAGGGCTCATTTCCTTCATCTTTAAAAATGGGTATTGATCTTTAAGATTCCTTTTACTCATAGAGTTTATATAAGTAAACTTCATCTATAAAGAAGACAGACTTCAGTGTTCCAAGTCTGAATCAGTGTCATAATATACTAAAAAAAAAAAATCATTTCTATTTACAAATTTATATTTTAATTGCTGTCTAAATAGCAAAGTTGTTAATGATATTAGTGATATTCCTCAATCTGTCCTCATTCTGCAAACATTTCTTCTCTGCATCTTGAACAGTGAGGTTGGAATAACAGGGCAATAGAGGAAGTAACTATAAAAACTGACAGTTGAGTAAACTTCCCAAGAAAGATAGCTTTAGGCAGATTTCTGCCTCCCAGAACTTTCCCAAATGAAAACAGATTGTAAACACTCTCATAGGAGAGGATTTATAAAGCTTGTTTGATAATACTAATTCCCACCAGCTCCAAGGTGTTTCATTTAGTGCAGCCTCTGTCACAGTACTCAAAACAAAGCAAACGTGGTTTGCACATATACTCTCTACGGCATTTTTAGGAGAATGAGTAGGATGCTGTGAGCAACAATAACTTTTATTGAGTACTTACTGTATGCCAGATACTGCTTATTTGCTGTACCTCTATTAACACATTTAATCCTCACAACAACCCTATGAGATAGGGACTATTATTATTCCCATTTTACAGAGAAGAATACTGAGTCACTAACACACATTTACGTAGTGAGACCATAGCTAGAATTTTAGCAGTTTGAGCTCACAGACTTGACCAGTTAACTGTCATGCCTCTCTTCTAAAATCACCCCCAAACTAGAATGTTTGATATACAAAAACAGTTGGAATAACTGTCTTATATTCCTTGATTTGCAAATGAAAACAACTCAAAATCCAGTGACATTCTGAACTCTTTGCTGAAAATGAAAACTAGTAATATAATCAAATGTGGGTTCAATTTGTTAATATTATTGAGCAGAATATATTTAAATGTTTATGTATCTTATTTTCACCTTAACTCTTCTAATTCAGTAGTTTGAGAGTCAGCTGCAACTAAAAAAAAAACATTTCTAAGTCTTTATTTCTTTAAAAACAAGTTGCTCCTTTGATCCCCAGAATATGTCCTCTGCTTTAAAAGGCAGTCTCGATACTTTTAATTTTCGTGTTGAAAGAGAAAGAGATCTCTTAAAGAAAAAATTGCTTATTTTCTACAAGGAAAAAGGTCTCAGATTCCTTTGTGGAAAATGAAAATTGATACATTAGGGAAACCAGGGGTCAGGAAAGGAAATTTTCCTACTTTATCCTTTTCCTGTCCATCCAGCTCTCAGAGTATGTATATTTGCATGTATATAATCCTTGAATTGATTTATTAAGCTGTTTACAAGTTAAAAAGGAAGAGGTCCCGAAGAGATCATTACAGAATACAAATCAAGAGAGACAACTTTGAAAGAATAGTAATTTTGCTGCTTGATACTGACCTTAAGTCCCCAGGAAAAGAACAACACAGCTAACAGCAACTTTTTTTCTCCATTCATAAGCGATTGTGAATTAATGATATTGTGCAGTTTAGCTGAATTCTCCTGTATCCTAGGAGAAGACCTCTGACAGACTGGGAATTTTTGCTTGTTTATAATATAAACTCAATATCTAAAGATAGTTCTTAATACCACATAGGCTGATTGGAAAACCCTAATTCCCAAAACAACCCAAGAGGAAAAGATGACCCAAACAATCCATCTGCAAAAAGAAATAGAATGTTTAAAATATTTCTTTTAATAATTTGGTTTTAAATAATCCTCTAAGAAAAATTTGTGATGACATTAGAAGTCTGACTACAAAGCCTAAACTAATTCATCAATGAAGTGTATATGCCTTGTGGTTTATATGGCTTCATTAGTTACTTTGATTATAAAAGCACTTAGCAATAGTTGTATCTATGTTTAGTATATCAATTAGTCCATGCAGTTCTAGCAAAGGGTAGCTTTGAGCGTTTGCTGATAAATAGCAACACTGCTAAATTTTCATTTTGATGGTAAAAATTAAAATATTAGAATTCTAATTTACTCAAATTGGACACTTCTATGCATGTACATACCATTTCAGATAGTTAATATTGACCTTATGATGATAATCCTGCAGCTTCCTTCACTTAATCATGACATTTTTATTCATCCACTCAACAGCTATTAAGCACATATATTGAAAATGTACTGTTAGACACGGGCAAGTAAAAATTAAAAAAAAAAAAAAAAAAGGTCCTTGACCTCAATGAGCTTTTTTTATAATTTTAAAAGTCTACATTTTAAGGCTTTGAAAAGTGTAACAAGAAGAATGGCATCGTTGTTCTTCATCTCATATTTTGGGCAGAAGTGAGTCAATAATATAGGGGCATGGATCTGCTTCCCTGGGCTTCCCTGAAGCATGCCAGAGGCTGAGGAGCCATCCCAAACAAACTTTCCTTTTCTCTTAGTAATAAAATTTGCTTAATGCTTTAAAAAAAAATGTGTTGCAATATGAAGTGCAAAGAAATGCTCTTGGGGTTAAGTCCTCAATATCTTCATACCTATAAAAATGCCTCCATTTACTTAATTTAATATATTTTAACACATCCAGCCATTCTTCCCAGAAACTCTAAGTATCTCTGTATTTGTCTGACGCTGTGGCTGGTACTGGGGATCTGTAAATTTGACATCAAGTATACCTTATCAAGCAGCTCATGGTCCTATTATGTGGAACTTATAGAAAATAACTCACAGTGTTTAACTTATTAATGATCATGGGTTCAGGTTTTTAAAAATACAAGAGCTACTCAATAAAACATAGAGCATATTTTCCAATGTTCTTTTCCTGAGGTTAGAAAGAATTTGGCATAATTATAAAGTATTCGTTGACAGTTAACAAAAAAGTAATCTGAATCAAATGTCACTGGAAAATGTACATGGGGCCAATTTGAATTTTACAAAATAAAAAGCATTTTTGCTGCCAATGTTGTTCTGAAATTAATTGCAAGATGTGATTTTTAAATGACTTATCAAAAATCATTGAACCGATCAGTAAGTCAACTGAGACTGGAAACCACCACCAGGTAGTAATTTGATTTACTACCTATTATAATTCCTCCATATTGCATAATAGGCACGTTCCTTTCACAGTTCAATGTTTCTGTAATTGAGATATAAATGAATTTATGGGCATACTTTATGGAATAGTATTATTTTTCCAAAAAGTTATTCTTAAATGCATAGCGAATCTTAAAACAAATGGTATCAGAGTTAAAGGAAATCTATTAATTGCCAGCACACTAACTGCTTATCTTATAAACTACATGTTCTATAAAAATCTCAAAATTCTTAACTAAATTTACTTTTCTTTTTAATCCTCACTCAAGGATATGTTTTTATTGATTTTAGAGAAAGAGGACAGGAGGGAGGGAAGGAAAAAGGGAGAAGGAAACATGGATGTGAAAGAGAAATATCCATGGTTGCCTCCCATAGAAGCTCTAACCAGAGACTGAACCCACCAACACAGGACAATGCTCCAACCAACTGAGCCACCCATCCAGGATCTACATTTTCTTTTAAATGTTTGACATTTTGCTACAAATAGAATGATAAATTCTCTTTTTTTACATACTTGCAAAATCTAAAATCACTTGCTTTGAAAAACCTGATTACCAGAATCAGAAATTATTTATCAACTAGGGGCCTGGTGCACAAATATTTGTGCATTTGGGGGGTTCCTCAGCCAGGCCTGTGCCCTCCCGCAGTCTGGGATCCTTCAGGGGATGTCTACCTGCTGGCGTGCCTGGCAAGCCTGGGTGAGGGGCTGATGGCTGTTTGCAAGCTGGCCAAGCTCCCCAGTGTGGACCCTCACCCCATTGGGGTGTGTCAAGCCTGGGTGACAGGCTGAGGGCCGTTTTCAGGCTGCCCACAGTCCCTTCAGGGTTCGAGTCCCTACTGGGGTACCTGCCAGCCTGGGTGAGGGGCTGAGGGCCATTTTCAGGCTTTCAGGCTCCCCACAGCTCCCACTGACCCAAGGTCCCAGTGAGGCTGGCTGGAAGCAGGTTTCTGGGGTTTATTTATCTTCTATAATTGAAACACTGTTGCTTTGAGCCAAGGCCTAGGCAGGTAAGGAAGCCTTCTGTTTGTTTCAGCTCCGTGGCTTCTATAATTGAAACACTTACTGTGTGCACAGGCTCAGCCAGCCTAGGCAGGCAGTTGCAATGGAAGCCTACTGTTTACTCTAACTCCATGGCTGCTGGCCGCCATCTTGGCTGGGTTAATTTGCATACAGCTGCTCTGATTGGCTGGTGGGCATGGCTTGGCTGGTGGACATGGCTTAGGCGTCCCAGAGAGATGGTTAATTTGCATATTACTCTTTTATTAGATTAGATACCTTCATTATTATTCTGTTTGTAAATAAGAATGGTGTTTTGTTAATCTTGATACATTTCTTGTAGGGAAAGTCATGCCCTAGTCATTTTTATATCGTTGGAGTCTGTAATAATACCTTAAAAAGAATTAATGATTATTGAATAAATAAATGAAATAATTGAGGAATTCATGGAGGAATAAAGACCTTGGGCACAATGAGCCATCAAATATTTGGTAAATTACAATTAGCTGCTTATGTTGACTGACAGAGAATATTGCCATAGTTCAGTGATAAAGTTTTAATATCTTTCTGTAGTGTTTGCCTTTGTACCATCAATAAATACTAATGATAAAAATTATTTTAAAATTTGATTTCATGTATATTTAAGATCTATGTATTTAAAGGAGTCTTGGTATGTCAGTCTTTGTCTCAAACATTCCTCTTGCATATTCAACTATTTTTATGATATTGTCCGCTAAAGAATGTCTCCTGAGTAATTTTTATCTTAAAAGATGGATTTTTGGAGATATGAACTTCATATGAAACACAATGCTCTTCACTACTAATTATCATCTGCACATATTCTAATATTAAATTATTTTTTATGTATCCTTGCCTTTATACTTTGCCATCAGCACACCTGATCCCCAGTGTCCATGAGAGCCACCAAACAGCATTTTGCTTCTAAACTGAATTTCTATTTATTCAGAAATTTTCTGTGTTTTCTCATTTTTGTTGTTTTTTAACTCTGGTGAGTTAAAGCAGCACATTAAATTTTAAAACTGCCTCAAATTTGGGGCTATAAATAAATAAATAATAATATAATTTGATACAATTAATAAAAATTAAACAGTATATTTTTTTACAAATGCTTAGTGACTAGGAATTTTAAAAACGATGTATAAATTATTTATTATCTAGTAGCAGAGGTCATTTTGCCAAGGAGATCACTTGGAGTGAAAACCTAAATGGGGGGAAATGGAGGACCTTAGACCAAGCCCTAAATTACTGCTATTCATTAGTCACGCCAAAAAGGAACAATCCAAGATACACATGAAGAGTGGTCATTGAGGTAAGAATCAGTTAAGAGAAAACAAACAAAAGAAAACTTTCCCAGAATGCAATGGTAAATTGCACTGAAACTTCTCTGACAGCAATTTAGATTGAAAAAAAAAAAAAATGTATGGAGTCCATGCTTTAGTACTTCGATCGTAAAAATGAATGAAATCAATGCATTTAGCTTCTTAAAGGCCATCGGAGCCTGTCTGAGTAGCTCAGTTGGTTAGAATATCATACAGATACTCCAAGGTTGTGAGTTCAATTGATGGTCAGGGCACATAAAAGAAACAGCCAGTAAATGTATAAATAAGTGAGTGGAACAACAAATCTCTCTCTTTCGCTCTCTTTCTTTCTCTCTAAAACTCAATCAATCAATAAATAACAAATTTTAAACTATTGAAAATTGCCATGGTTAATAAGGAGGTAGAAAACTGAAAAAAACTGAGTATTGAGTTGAAAATTAAATTTGAGGAAATACAAACAGGGACTAATCCACATTTGTGTAATTTTTCAGTGATGGTGGGCAAAGAAATGGGATAGTAGATGGAGAGGAACTTGGGTCAAAAGAAAATACAAACCTTTCTTAAATTTAACGGAATAAATGACATAATTCCACGGAGATGAGATTGAAAAAGTAGTCTTAGGGCCAGATCAAAAAGCCCTTTGAGACCATGTTAAGAATTTCGTTTATAAGATTTTCAGCTTAAAGTAATGGTAAATCATGAAAGGTCCTGCTCATGGGGAGCTTATTATCTCCCGGGGGGAGAGAGATTAATCAGATGTCTAAAAGAAATATAAAATCACAACTGTGCGACATGCTAAAGATGAGCCATACAAGACTGTGGGAACATATAATAAGAGAAATTATTATCACAGAAGTCAGTCTTTTGTGAAAAACTGACGACTGGAGGATGAATAAGTGAAGAGGGAGAAAATCAGATTGTGTTCAGTGGGCTGAGCGAGAGCACGGAGCCTGTGGAAGGGGTGTGGCATTTACGAGGAACTGAAATGTCAGTGTGACCGGAATACTGAGGACAGTGAGCATCTCCCTGTATGTAGAGGGTTGTCCTTATTCTAAGAACAACGGGAACTGGGAAATTATTCAACTACTTAAAGCAGGAGTGGGGTCATTTATGCTGCTATTTCAAACAAGTGGAAACAAATGAACGAAAACCCTCACTGGAGTGTGAAAAGGGAGAAGGGTTGAGGGGTCAAAACAAACAGAGGTAGACCCTTTGTGGGACTTTTGTGATTGTGCAAAACAGAGAATATGGTGGTTTGGGCAAAACTGGCAAATGTTGAAATGATGAGGAGGGGACAATATAAAGAAAAATTTTAGTAGTTAAGATATAAGAGGACTTGGTGATATGTGAGTTGCAGATATTAGCTATAGATATTAGCATTGTAATGTTTATGCATGTGTCAAGGACATTCACAATGGATCCACTGAGCCGTCAATCAATAAGCATTTATCAAGTGCCTACTATGACGTCAATATATCATTCCTTTTATGGGAGACTCAAAATTATTTGTGCATTAGAAGATCAGATTCTAAATATTGTTTACCTCACTTGTTTTTGACACACTATAAAAGAAACAAGCCATTGTTGATGAATATCCATTGTGTGCTAGGGAATTGGGAACAAACAATGCATTCAGAAGCTACACTAAGCTCATCCAAAAAGCATGACAAAATCATCTCTACCCAGTACAGGCTGCGCAGTTGAGGTGCAAGCAGATAAAAGTTGCAGTTGGCTGACAAGCCCATTGAGGGTGATTCACCAACATAAGCTAACTGCAAGATTCAGCTGCAGACTCACCTCCTCCTGACACCTGTGTGCTAGGAAACCCAAAGCCACACATATCATTAATTTCACTCCAAAGTGAACGTTGTAGAACTGAAGGGTATTAACCTTAGGAGGCCTGGCCAGCCTCAATCTAACACCCAGGAGAGAGGCTGCTTTTAAAATATCATAAAGATGTTTATCTCTCTCAATTCTCTGGGAAAGACAGCTAAGACTTTAAAAAAAAGTCTGAATCAAGTCTTAGAATACAAGAGTTTTATTCTCAGTCTCACTAATGATTGTGGTAGCTGTGAAAGTTTGCTTTATAAAGACACATTTTTCATTAGTCAGATTATTACCTGATACATGAGGAAATCTATTTTTTAGTTCTGTTTTCTTTCACTGTAACCAAATTAAATATATTTGTGAGAGAAAACAGTGAGAAAGATGAACACAACACATGCTATGAATACCAATTCTATCACTTACAAGCTGTACTCTTCTGAAAAGTATATTAAATTTCTCTGAACCTCAATATGCTCTCTACCTCACAGTGTTGTTCAGTTCAAGGAAGGTAACAAATATAAAAAACATCTACTGTGGCCTGGCGCTTAGTATGTGCTCATTAAAAGTTAGCTGAATCTTCCCAAGGCTGAAGCAAGTCTGCACCTAGAGTAAAATTCATTGATAGAAGTTTCTTAATCTTCATTCTAATAGCAATAATATCCCACTAACAGTCAAACTAATTTAACTCTGTCTTTATAATCTTCTCTGTAAACCATATGTTCTGTTTCTTAGGTTTATGAAAATTGCACGTGTAATCTAAAATTAAGAAAATGAAGATTTCATATAAAGTATCATTTGCTGAAGGAAGCCCAATAATGCAGAACATTTTCTGACTTCTTTCATGCTGAACTACTGGTGATTTAATAACTTCTGCACTGCAGTGATTATGAAACTAATGCATATTTTTAAATGCTAGCTAAGAGTGTCAGACGTTTTCTTATATTCTGCAAAATCTTAGGAACAAAACAAGTTTAAGAGCTAACACTAACACATGGGCTGCTAGACATATTTCTGCTGTTCACATTTTGTGAAGATGCTGACCTTCTAATCATTTTCGTATCTAAACTGTACTGTAATCATTACTTTCTGAGAGCCTTAAAGTCAGAAATAAGAAGTTAATGTTAATTACAGAAGCATGTTGAAATGTTTTAACAAAAGCATAAGATATTGGGAATTGAATAATCCTTTTGGGAATTTAAGCTTCACTTACGCTGAGGAATCTAGGGTAACATTTTACAAAGTAATAACTCACTTATAGAGAGAAAAGTCTTGCAGGTCACAGTACAAAACAATGGTCTGGTTAGCCTTCCTTTTCTCTATATTGACTCCAAGAAATGTCTTATTCATAGGAGCAAATGAAAAGAGATTTTAAGAAATCACACTGCTTCTTTACAGCTGAAAATATGACTTCATTCACAAAACATTACCTCTCAGCTTAACACACTTCACCTTCGAAAATTAAAATAATCTCTTTTGAACTATGAATATGTGTAGTCAATGATATGTTTGTGGCAATTATTTTCATCTAAAACCTGAGCAATGCTAAATGAGGAGTTTTATATTTGGAAGTCAACCTCCCTCGCTGAAAGACAGAGCCTCATCTTTCTTATTCACATTCCCCAAATAGCCCTTAAAGACTTCAGAACCCTTTCTTTCCTAGTGAATTGTAGTATCCGTACAAGCCATTGATCTGTTTGTTTTTATGAAAAATTAGCTTGTTTATGAAGCACAATCTTACTAAAAAGATAGATTGAGGCACTGGCGAGCTTAATGATAGTTTATTAGGACAAATTAGGAAAGGGATTCAGAGGCAGGCACAGCCCCCTGAGGAGCATGCTCTTACCTACTCCCATCACTTCTGTTTATTCCATATGGATACCTGTTCCTGGCAACTTACCACTTAGTGCATTGCTTGCCAAAATTCACATCAGATATTTTGTTGTGTAACTTAACTACCCAGAATAAATCTTTGATGCGAAGGTTGTCATAGGAGACTATGAAATAATATGAGTAGGAACATTTATATAAAGCATATTTCTTTCCAGAAGTTTGATCTCATTTTCAAGTTCAGTACTTCTGACAGGAAGGAGGCAGAAGGAAGCAACTTATAAATCAAAGACTTGTGGCTCTTCCCTATTGCAAATGTCAAAAACCCCTCAAAGTTGTTTTATAAAATGACTGATGCTCCATGTATGCCAGCTAACTGACAATGCAGTATTTTCACATCTGACCTACATAGTGAAGATGCCTGACTGACCCAGATTGTTACAGAATCAAGGGCATAGAGGAGTAGTGGATGATTCAACAAGCTCCCTAAAGCAGAGAGGGAAAATACCTGTGGTTTGAGATATATGATATCAAGCATTGATTGCCCGGCTTTTAGTTAAAAAATAACAGTGCACAGCACAGTAGGAATTCCTATTTATCCTTCCGTATTTTCCTTAGCCTACTGTGCTATCTGCATTTTTCTGTTTTCATCCAAGAAAGGGACACTTAGCAGAGCTTTAATCCCATTATGTTATCTCTCTGTTGCTGGTGGAAATGTGGTCCTTTCACAGAGTCACAAGGAAAGCATTCTACGGGCCCATGTGCAGGAGGATAAGGCTTAGTGGCAAGATTTACTGTAGAACCAAAATCAGAGGACTGCCCCTGGAGTCCCAGTGCCTCATCTCCATCGTCCCACACTGGAAGAATCCAGCCCTGTCTTGATCAGGCCCAAACAGGGCCAGTCTCCAGGGGGCAGTCCCTTTTTGTCCCCACCGGCGCAGTCTATTTCTGGCTGAACTCTGGTTGGCGTTGCATTGCTGTACTTTCAAACGAACCAATTTCCCAATCTTTCTGGGCTGGTGGTGGGTCCTTCCCCCAATCAACTCATTTCCTAGATCTTTCAGGGTTCTGTGTTCCTTATCCAATGTGATCCTTGCCCCAGGCTGGACAGCTAGGTCACCTTGGCTCTTAGAGCACATGCACCCAACAGAGGAATTTCCCCTTTACCGTTCTATGTTCTATCCTTCTCCCCCATACCCTGTGGGAATCTCAGAGAGATTGGAAAGCCAGTCCTGGAGGCTGTTAACCCCCTTGGCGGAAAAAATGCTGCCACCCTCTGGGGTGCCTATGAATGCTGCAGCTTCCCAGCAAAGCAGCTTGTGATCTGATTCGGCTCCCTCGTTTATTGTGCTCAATAATGTGTGATTCCTTTTGCTCCCTTTCTTAATCGATATGTAGCTGCCTGTGCTACCATCTTTCTATGACCAGTTTCTCAATGTAGCAGCAGCAGCAGCATAACACTTGAGTCACATTGGGGGAGAGTGGAGATTCACACCCGCTTCATCCTGCTCACAGAAGTTGCACCCTGAAGTACGGACAAACAGCAGAGACAAAACAGTATGCTCAAGCAATGGGCTACGGATAACTTACACCTTGGGCGGAGTCTTCTATATTGGTCCCCTCTGCCTAGGCCCAAACCTCCAGGAATCTTTGAAGAAACGTTCAGCTCCTCAAGGCTGAGAGATGCCAGTTGGAGCAGGAAGGCATGAACTCCATTGATATATTGGCATTTCTTTTCCACTGCAGGCTGTAACAATTACCTATCAACCCTCCCCGCCATTTTCACCCGGTCAATAACAGTCTCTTTAAATAGATGCAGGAGGAAGCCACACTGATGGCTTAAGGGGAAATTTTGGTAGCTGCCCAGAGCCTTGTCTTCTTTTCTGTTTGTGGGTTTTTTTTTCCCCATTCTTACCTCATCCACCTACCACCTACTCCCAATCTTATCTCCCCCATACCCCTCATTTCTCTAAGTTTTACCATGCTTGGTGGAAAGTATTTGGTTTATAGATACAAATTAAATACAAGAGACAAGTGACTTCATTAGGTTTTTAACGAGGTCTGCCGATCATATTGCTGAATTGTTTTAGCGTGTCTTAGTTATTTCAATTGCCCACTGAGCTGGTAACAGTTGCAGGTTATGCTGCTTCACATATTCTCCTGAGAAGTTTTTTGTTTTTGTGTTTCCATAGGATTCTCCTGGTTTGCAAAGAACAACTAAAATGTCAAAATATTTTTAATTATGTTTTTATTATTAGGCCTTCAGTTAAGAACAAGTTTAGATAATCAGCCAACTTATATTCAGATGCAAATGTACACACCCTCACTCACATGAATGCTAAATTTTAACTATTAGGGAAATAATTCCCCTTTCATTCATGTTGGCTTTAAAGTGATTTAAATTAATTCCAACCACTCCTTCCCCATCCCATTGGATGGGTTGAACACCCTTTGATGGTATTGTTTGGGCTTTTCTCTCACATGCTAATGAGGCATTCACTTTAGCTGCCACAACTTCATATAATCCTTGGACAATTCTCACACTTGCTAATGACCTCCTCTTTAGAGAGCAGTGAGTCTTAAAAAAGAGAAAGAAAGAAAAGCGAATCACTGGCCTAGTGTAGATTCACCCTGAAAGTATAACCTGAAAATAGATTTGTGTGGCTGACTGCTCCTACCCTGCAAGAATAATCATCTCCGAAGGAGACACTTATTCCTACTTGTCACATACGGACTGTCTACTCTGTGCCCAGAGCAAATGACTGTAGCTTTTCTGCAGCCTGGTGGTGACTTCAGAAAGGGAAGAAGTCTATCTACTAGGAGACTTACTTTATCTATTACATTTTCCTTGAATGTGAATTTCAGAAATGTCCAAATAATAAATTACTACTAGTGCTTGCTTCCTCGCAATTATGGTTGAAAAGGCTTGATTAAACTGAGTAGGAGCAATATGGAAAACTATCCTGTCTTCTTGCTTCAAGAGGATGAGTATTTCTCCATGGAGTTTCCTAAGGCTCTCAAGGCTTTGGCTAGCACCCATGCCCTTTGGAAAATACCTAGATGGACTATCTTATTTCCAATGGCGACCTTGAAGCCCAAACTGAATATGCTAAGGCGGTGGTTCTTGGCTGCACATTAGCATCAACTTTAAAGATTCTCCATATCCACACCTCACCGGACCAATTAAACCTGAATCACTGGAGTTGGGATGCAGGTTTTCACATTTTTAAACTTCCCTACACGATTCCAAGTGGACCGCCAAGGCTGAGAAACATGACATTGCCAACTAGGGAAAGAATAAGTACTGATGACCAAGGACACTGAGGCCGAACAGTTAGCTTCCGCAGCTTCTGCAGCTCAGCACTGCCCAGGATCCCATCTCTTGTGTAGGAACTTGTCCGCTAGAGCTAGAGCAAAGAAAATCTTCACACTTGCCTACTCTTCTTTACACAATTCTGTTTGCCGGTGTTTCTTTGTGCACAATGAGTGGATTCTTCTAAGCAGCAGCAGTGCGTTACTAGCATCAGTGGCGGAGGAAGTGCAATTGGTACGTTTCTGGTCCTGCTCTGCTTCCTCCCCCATTCCATGCATACTGTGTTGGTTCCCCTCCACACTGGGCTGATGTAGGGAAAAGCGATAGATGGGCCATAATAGTGTATTTTGGCAAGCACATTTTCATTTAGCATCAGTTTTGTTTTGTTTTTAATTATATGTGTTTTTATCGATTTCAGAGAGGAAGGGAGAGGGAGAGAGAGATAGAAACATCAATGAGAGAGAGAATCATTGGTTGGCTGCCTCCTGCATGCCGCACACTGGGAATCAAGCCCACAACCTGGGCGTGTCCCCTGACCAGGAATCGAGTGGTGACCTCCTGTTTCATAGGTCAATGCTCAAACACTGAGCCATGCCAGCCAGGCTGGCATCAGTTTTGTGTGTGTATACCTAAAGGTGCTTTAGGGTGCACATTTGCGGTTTCCACTAAAGACTGCTCTCTTGCTTATGCTCCCCTGGTTCACACTGGGGGCGACTGTAGCTTCTTAGGTGTAGGGTTGCCTTTCTTCAAGAGGCCATCTCCTCCCAAGGGGTGTATGGGGCAGGGTTTCTTTTAGGGAGATCATGGACTGGCTCCCTTATTGGAAACACCTGGTAAATGGGAAACACAACTTTACCTCATCAATAGTAGAAACACAACTAGTTCATAAAGCATTCTATTATCTTGTGTTGTTTTCTCTTGCCAGCTGAGTGAGGCCCTTAACTTCTGGCATTGTCCCCTAAACTCCAAGGGACTCAAATCAAGTTTTCTCAAATGTCTTTCTCTCACTTGACTTAAAATCTGCAAAAGCACTCAGCCTCTCTCTGTGGCTGAAAGTGGTGAAAAAGATAAAGACCAACATTCTCTTCTTCGATATCTCTTACACTAATAGTGACTTCTATTTTATACTCAAGAAAGGTGATGAATCAAGGTTTCAAACCAATTTCACAATCTTTCAGAATGTATTTCACAGGGAAGCTGTGTCTTTAGTATTGTTATCAATTTTAGGGCTCCAGCTGAAGTGAAACAGTCTCAATTGTAAATATTGTCATATTTCCCTACTAGCATTGCTTATTTCTAAGGCATGGACTTCAAACCTCAGCTAAGTACTCAGCACAATCTATCCATTAATCTTGCTTTCCCTGTGTGTGTGTGTGTGTGTGTGTGTGTTTAAATATATTTTTTATTATTGATAGTATTCCACATAGCTCCCAGATACTTAACTGGTATCTCAATGTACAAATTAGTGTAACGTAGTTTCTATAATAGAGTCTGCCCAGCTGGATGTAGCTCAGTGGTTGTGTATCGAACCAAAAACCAAGAGGTCACTGATTCCTGGTCAAGGCACATGCCTGAGTTGAGGGCTCAATCCCCAGTAGGGGACATGCAGGAGGCAGAGAATCTATGATTCTCTTTGATCACTGATGTTTCTTCTATCTCTCTCTTTCTCTCCCTTCCTTTCTGAACTCAATCAAAAATAAATTTTAAAAAATACGTTCCTAGATTTTCTGTGTCTATTTCTGTTTTGATGACATATTTCATCCTCAGAGCTTCTTTATTGAACTGACAGTATAAGCAAGATGGTCTGACATTTGCTAAGTAGATCATCTGTAGTCCTTTCTGGAAAGACACTTTCTTCCTCAAGTAGGATTTATAGACTGAGCCCACCCTTCTTAGTAGACCAGAAGTAGTAAGCCATGCTCAGTTACAAGTCTTTAAGGAAACTACCACATCCCTAGTTCCAGAATGTTCTGTGCCTGCCTGATTTGGCAGCCTCAGAACAACCAGAAGAAAACACTCTAGTAATCCTAGGCTGAGAACCAGAAAACAAACTCAAGGGAAGTGAAAGTTAATATCGTACAAGGGGACCTGGAAGGGCAATACTAACAATGGACAACCAGAATTAAGCTTAACATGTCCCATTTGAGATTGCAAATGGGGTTAGGAATGAAGATGGAATATTATAGTCAGTTTTTTTAAAACCAAAAGCCTAAAGAATAGAATCTAAATAGAATAATGATTTCATTGATGTATAGTCAAGTTTGGTTAATTTCTGGGGGGAAACCTAAATCTAAAGAAAAAATTAGAAAGTCAAGATCCTTCTGACTAAAGGAGGTATTGCATTTATTTTAAAGTCTTCCATATATTTAGATGTCTCAGGATTTTTTTCTTTTGAAATCTATTCAAGGAATAAAATACCCCAAATAATTCATAATATATACTTTGAAAAATAATGAAATTTATTTTTTTTCATTCTAAAACTGTCTTTATTCCATTAGTTCAAAAATGAGAGATAAGTATTTAAAAGATATCAGCAATATATAACTTCTCAAATAACAAAAGAAAACCATGACTGCAGTTGGCACTGTATTGTCCCATTTGGGGAAGGGGGGGGGGTGAGAAGCAAAACTTTTAAGCCATAGGCTTTTTTTTCCTCAAGCTAAAGCTCTTAGCAGAAGCTACATGAATTTCATCAATATGTTTATTTGATTCCAAGCCAAGAAATTCTGTAAAGATTACCAAAGTATCTGATGAAGCCTCTGGCAAGGAGTGAAGTATATCTCACAAGGACCTCGAACAAACATTCCTATTAGAATTGTTGCTGATCTAATCAAGATTTATAGAATTGAATCTACGGGAGGAAAATATCCCAATAAGTATAACACTGAATAGAATATATATATATATATAATATATATTAACATCATGGAAGAATAGCAAGTAAGTCTCTATTTAAAAAAAAAGCACAGGATGTGGGGAGAGTATGAAAAATATACCCTCAAATCAATATACCAAGGCAGAGAGACTAAGTCCAATAAATATAGTAAATTTTGTTTTGAGACAGATATAATCTAATTTCAATTGTGTCACTAATGATAAAAATATGTAAATTAAAAGATATACGTTGTTACAAAAATTTTACATGAGAACAGTTAGCTTCTTTTTTAAGAGGATACAAACATCACTTAGAAATACAGACACAACAGTAGAAGATTAGCAAAATTTACCTAGGTAAGCCGAAAGGAAAAGAGGCAGAAGCGCTATTGGGAGCTGGGTGACAATGTGGGCAGTATTTATTGATGAAGTATATGAATAAAGCTTTTCTAATAGATTCTGATACAGAGGTGAGATAAAGAAACAGTGTCTATCTTTTCATCTGCTAGAAAACTCATCCGGTCAAAATCAGAGAATCTAGTACAGTAATGCCTTGATTTAGGTCATTCCTATTTTTTCTTCAGTCTAGTCCTTCACCCCAAGAGGCATCAAAACCTTCAACCTGCATTCCCACCCTCATCCAGTTCCTCCACCAACGTGGACTGGGGCAGATCATAGCTATTCAACTCAGTCCCACCAGGAGCCCAAAGCCCAGTGTTGATGTCACTGGCTGGCGCCCTGGATATCTGCCTGATTACTAGCTCTGAGTCTTCCCCAACCCATTCTCTATATCCCCATTTATATCTCCAATTACCACTAAAGGTTCTAATTGGGACAAGATTCCTAGTTTAAACACTAATCCACTTGCCAGCCAATGTCCTGCTTAAAACTGGCAGACCAATCACAATTGTCATATTTCTCTCCTTAGCATTATCTAGAGACTCAGTTTCCCTTGCCTGACCAAACCATGCTTTTAGTTCCAGATTTCTCTTTGCCCCATTGACCTTCTGCTCATGTCAAGCATGTTTGGTCACCAAACCTGGGTAAAACATATTCTTCTGCTATTAATTTGCTTTTTTAGAAAACCACAGAAGACAAGAGTATCATAAAAGAGAATTGCTAAGACCTCTATCAGTTCTAACACTTTATTAGTCTATAATGTTGTTTGGCTGAGAGGGAAGAACTGGGGAATGATGGGTGTCCTTGGAGTAGGTAAATATGTCATCTAGTCAGATAAATAAATTCTAATCTCAGAAAGAATTTTTCTGAAATTTCTGAGAACTAGCAGACTTTCTTTGAGTTCACACAAAAAAAAGCTCACAAGGAATGAGAAATTCTAAAATTAAATTATGACTACAAATCTAATTACATAAGAAAAAATAAAAATGATTAAAATAAATTATTGTTCAATATGGTGAGATATTGAAAGCATGAGAATGTTCAACACAATTTTATTTATAAGAACAAAATATTATGAGTCCACATTCCCCGCCCCCCGCCGCAAAAAGGAGACAGGTAAGTACATTCTACTATATATAATAAAATTTTTTGAAACAACTAAAATTATGTTGTGTATAAATATTACATGCTATGGGGGAACAGCTTATAAATTTTAAAAAAAAAAGCAGAATAAAAATATGAACATGATCCTAACTAAAGAATACATATGCACACAAATGATATGTTAAAATGTGAACGATTATTATTCCTGAGTGGTGGAATTTCAGTTGATTTTTTTGTTTTTTATTTTAGTCTTTACATTGGTCTCTGGTTTTCAATATTTTTTCCCAGTAAATTTTTCTTTTATAAACAGAAGGAAAAACAAAACATTTTAAAGGTCATGTACCACAGGTGGAAGAAGAAGCACAGAACTACAGGTGGAATACAAAACAATGCAAAAGACCTTTAAAAACAGTGTTAGGAATACAGCAGCAATAACTCAAACTGATAAACAAAGCTAAGAAAGATGAAAAGAATTTTTTAAAGTTATGCTTAAAACAAAAATAAAAGAATGGGCTATACCCATTCCTCTAAGCAGAGAAGGTCGCATTAACATTATTTCTTTTTCTCTGTCAAAGCAAGTCCTCGCATTGGAAGGACAGCATATGGCTAAGGGGAAAATTCCAGGGTGGGTCAGAGTATTGTAGGGAAGCACGAAACTAGGTTAAAGGATTTCACATGTCCAAGCTCAAGAAACTTTACTGTCTAGAAGCAATTTATAGATATAATCACAGCATCCCACATATCTTTTCTGAGAAAGCACAGAAGCTAGGAGAGGTGAGAAAAACCTAGAAATGAACAAATATTTATCTATTTTTTCAACAAAGACATAAAGGGATGTGTGATGAAAACTATCTTAACATTGTTTCTAAAATAGACCTTTAAGGAAATTTTTATCCCTTAGAATATGACATGGAGCTCTTAAGTAGAACATTTGCAGTGCAAGGCAAATGTGGTTAGATGTGCAATGTAGTTAGTAGATCGATATTTGCTCCAAGGTAAGAATGTGCTTTGTGATTCCTAAACTAATTCTGAAATTCCATGATAAGAAATGATTTCCTTGATCTTATATGGCATTTGGAAGTTTTTTACTAACACTTTAGGCAAGACGGATTGGTATAGACTAAAAATAATGGGCTAGAAGTGCATATTAATGGCTGGAGAAATGACCTACATCAAGTTGATTAATGTATCAAAAAATTCTGATTCATTCACTCTCTGTAGTGATTTGCCATGGGATTCTAATCTCTTAGCTGACTATTTTATATGATTAGGATGATAGATAGATAGATTACAAGCATATAATATCTATAGATGTTATCAATTTGTGGAAGAAGATAAGTTTAAATAAATTAATTTGGATTCTAAAAGATGATTGTGATGTTATGTGACAAAGCTAATAGTATATTACACATACTCATAAACATTTTCATTAAACACTAGAGGCCCAGTGCATGAGCTTCATGCACTGGGGGGCTTCCCTCAACCCGGCCTGTGCCCTCTCACAGTCCAGGACCCCTAGGGGGATGTCCACCTGCAGGCGGTCAGACATCCCTCTTGAAGACCAGGGTTCTCACAGTCTGGGAACCGTTGCTCCTTGCCACCCACCTGCAGCAGAGGTGGAAGAGGCTTCCACCACTGCTGCTGTGCTTGCCATCCATGAGCCAGGCTTCTGACTGAGCAGCACTCCCCCTGTGGGAGTGCACTGACCACCAGGAGGTAGCCTCTGTCTTCTGGTGGTCAGTGCATGTCATAGCAACAGGTTGTTCTGCCATTTGATTGATTTGCATATTAGGCTTTTATTTTATAAGATGACTGAGTGGGATTCATTCCAGGTATGCCAGGCCATGATTACATTATATAAATAGGCCTGTGCCCTCTCGCAGTCTGGGACCCTTCAGGGGATGTCCACCTGCTGGCGTGTCTGGCCCGCCTGGGTGAGGGATTGATGGCTGTTTGCAGACTGGCCAAGGCCCCCAGTGGTGGCCCTCACCCCATGGGGATGTGGCCAGCCTGGGTGAGGGGATGAGGGCCATTTCAGGCTGCCCACAGCCCCTTCAGGGTTCAGATCCCTACTGGGGTGCCTGGCCAGCCTGGGTGAGGGACTGAGGGCAGTTTTCAGGCTGCCCACAACCCCTTCAGGGTTCGGGTCCCTACTGGGGTGCGTAGCCAGCTTGGGTGAGGGGCTAGAGGCTGTTTCAGACTGGCCACAGCCCCTACTGGGGTGCCTGGCTGCAAGCAGGTATCTGGGATTTATTTAACATCGAATATTGAAACTTTGTTGCCTTGGTTGCGGCCCCCCCAGCTCGAAGCCGAGGTTGCCCCTGGCAACCCAAGGTCCCAGCCCAGCAGGTATCTGGGGTTTGTTTATCTTCTATAATTGAAACTTTGTAGTCTTGAGTAGAGCTCAGGGCCCACAGGGCCCTGGCTTCCTCCATTGCCTGGGGCAACTCCACCTCCATGGTTGCCACCATCTTAGTTGAGTTAATTTGCATATTTGTTCCTGATTGGTTGATGGGTGTGGCTTGTGGTGTGGCTTGTGGGTGTAACAGAGTGAGGGTCAATTTGCATATTACTCTTTTATTAGATTAGATAAAGGACTGTGCCTTTAAAAGGTAGATGTGAAAAATACAGGAAGCAGGAACTTCCTTGTTAGCATTTTCATCAAAAAACCTAAGACTTTTTTTAATGATCTTCAAGTTCAATATAAAACATCAACCTCCATGCCCTAACCGGGTTTGCTCAGTGGATAGAGCATCATCCTGCAGACTAAGTTCGTCTTGGGTTAAGGGCACATGCCTGGGTTGCAGGCTCAATCCCCAGTTGGGGCTGTGCAGGAGGCAGCCAATCAATGATTCTCTCTTATCATTTATGTTTCTATCTCCCTCTCCAATCCTCTCTCAAACCAATAAAAATATATTTATAAAAAAAAAAAAAAAAAACACCAACCTCCAAGATTTAGTCCTAAATGTATAAATTTTGGATGGTGAGACAAATGAAGCCTCTCTCTCTCTCTCTCTCTCTCTATCTCTCTCTCTCTCTTCTTTACTTCTTGTTTCCAGCTGTCTCCTTTTTGCAGGCTTGTAGTTGTCCCTTCCCAATTTAATTCATCCCACTTTAACACAGTATTGGACAAAATTCTTTCTGTAGTACCCTATGGTGTAACTTAGGCAGATTAAAGCTTTCAATAAAACTTTATTAAATGCTAAATGATTGCAGAGGAAGAATGGTCTTATAGAGTGGGAGAACTAGCCCCTGGAGCAGGCCAGTTCTCAGTGTTCCCAGCCCCCTCTTAACATACTACATGTTAACCATCAAGGACAATTACACAAGTCTCTCTCCTTGACCTCTCACAATTCCTAAGTCCTGGCCTGCCTACATGTAGAGGGCATTAATGTACCATTCTCCTTAGCAGCCCAGATCAAGAGAAACTAAACATCCCCTCCTCTCTCTAGTTTAAGCCACAATAGAAGTTCAACATTCAACCACATCTTAAAGCAGCACAATTATCATAGCATTTGTGTAGCAAGAATGCCACACCCCCACAGGAAACAGGATCATTTTCTCCTCACAATATTTTCTGATGATTAGAGCTATAACAAAATAGACACAGCAACCTTCCCATTGTCGAAAAGCTTTCAGTAGAAGTCATGGGACCCACAGTTCATCGTGTCAAAGGACACCTCCACACTAAGATAGATGCTAGAGCCATTTAGAATAGTTCTAATATCACATCAGTTTCTAAGAGTAAAAGATACTATATCTTGTTTGCATTTCCTTTTCCTCTGAATATTTTCTATACCATGTTACATTAATGGATTTAAATAGAAAGACTAAGTTAATGTGTCCCAGAATCCATTAGGAATAAATTGCTTTTTTATGTGTCTACATTATTTATCAATAGCTCCTTTTTTAAATTAGGAAAGTTTTGGATGGCTAGGTGTAGAGTGAGGTGGGGATTATGCCACTAGCAGCTGGCAAGCATGAATGAATGAAGCAATGACCAACACCTCATATATGCCTGAAGAAATATTTTAAATTTTTTGGTATATATTCGAGTGCTAAAATAACATCTTACCTCTGGGTTTTTCTGTTTTGAATCCTATCTTCTCGATTTTTTCATTTCATATTTCATATTCATGATTTAAACACACATAGAAACACTGACAAAGGTAAACTAAATGTAGAGCTAGCCTACATTTAAAGAATAAATAACCCATTTGAAAGCACAATCTTAGGTTGTATTTTTGAGAAAAAGAGTTCTTCCAATAAGTGGGTGGTATTTAACAGTCACATCGCAGTGTCAGAAGTGAAGAATCACAGGTACTGATAAAGCAAGCTTTATAGATCAGTGACACTGTCTAAAGCTTACAGCTCGTCTCCACAAACTCACAGTTTCAATGGTTACTTCAGTAATTCTAACATGGGACACAAGTATCATTGAAAGAAAAACAAACCCATGATATTTTTAATAACCACATAAGTGGTTAAACAATTCTCACACTTAACTACTACATTTCCAGAGCAGAGAATATAACAGCAATATATAGATAGGTATCCATAGATATGTAGTACATGTGCATTATATTTTAATTCTATTATATTTTTGCTTTTTTGTGACCAGATAGATCTACATATATCTATATCTATGTCTATGTCTATGTCTATGTCTATGTCTATGTCTATGTCTATGTCTATGTCTATGTCTATGTCTATATCTATATCTATATCTATATCTATATCTATATCTATATCTATATATCTATTCCCAAGAAAGCAAAAATATAATGGAACTAATTTGTAATGTATGTCATAATAATGGACATATAGCATGTATATGCCATCACAATATTAAATAATCCACAGCATGTGGGGTTTGAAGTCTATGTACCCAGTAGATAAAATAATTTACAAATAAATTTATGACCATTGGATTCAGGTTAGTGCATACTTAAAGGAAACTCTGCTTTTTGCCCTTGGTTTTGCATTGTGTTTTAGTTTACATTTGCATTATTTTTTGTTTGGGGAGAATTCTGGTAGAGCAGTGATGAGGATTAGGAAGTCGAAGGCATATTTCTAAGAAGTAGAAAATTATGCATCATTCTCTCAAACTAAACCAAGTTTAATTTTCACATTAAGAATGGTGAATTCTTTATTCTTGAATAACATTTTTTAGTTTTTCATCAAGCATTATTTACCTATTCATTCAGCAATAGTTTACTGAGGTCTTACAATGGGCCAGAGAGTGAGCTGGTCATTATGGTACATAGAAATTAAGGCCTCTGCTCTCAAAAGACTCACAGAAAGTGAGGGAAAGAAGATAAAAATTAGGCTCCAGTGTGATAAAAACTAAGGTAGAGATAAGCCTAGAGTACTTCTCCAGCACAGAGTAGAAACACCTAATCAAGACTAGAGAAAAATGTCATGAAGACTTTCTAGAGGATGTGACTTACACTTATTTTTAAAGACTGAGTTGGCCAAACAAAGAAAAGTCAATATTTCAGGTGGAATGAGGATCAGCGAACCGCAATTCAATATGCAGAGGAATTTGGTTTCAAGTAGGGTCAGGCAAAGGATGAAGTGGAGAAAAGAGTTGTCATTATTTCCCATGTTCAGTATTTAATTCTTATCCAATGGGCACTGAGTAGCCCAGAGAGTAAAGGGCATGGCATTTTCAGATTTGCATTTAAGAAATTATTCTGGGTAGCAGTTTGGAAAGATGGGTCACAAGAGACCTAGTCTAGTATCAGGGAGACTCTGAAGTAATCTAGATGAAAAAAAGATGTGGTGAGATGTGGTGTGATGATGGCCATGTAGATTGACAGGAGCAAAGAGATTGGAGAAATGTCTCCGCGCTGTGAAGGAATTTGGTGGACAAGTAAGCATCGATAAGGAGGGAGAGAAGAGGGAACGTCAAGTGACCAGGGTGCCGGCATGGTCTTGGCATAACATTCACTGAGATGGAATGTGTAGGAAGAGTTGGAAGTCTAGAGGAGGTTCGAGACATATCAACATCAGAGTGCCTGAGGGATATGCAGATAGAGATATACGCCAGGTAATTGTACAAACCAATCCAGAGCTTGGGAGAGATATCTATTGATTTGGGAGGCACTGGCATGTGGGATATCACTAAGGTGTAACATAGCATGAAGTCCAACAAGTTCTGTATGAAAGGTAGATGGAACAATAAGGCCACTACCTTCTTGCCTAAGGAGCCCAAGGGAGAGTCCAAAGAGATGGGAAGACAGCCGGGAGAGCATGATGTCACTGACATCGAGGGAGAGGAGATTTTAAAAAACACCTGCTATGTTGCAGGCACTATGCTAGCCATGGTGGGGATCCATCTGAGGAATTAGGGTTTCCACCTTGAAGGAGGCCATAGAGAAAGCTGTGCATATCTTATCACAATACAGGATAGAAAGTGACATTGCCTTAATAAAAATAAAAGATTCAGATAGGTGCTTAGGCACTCAGAGGCAAGGGCAGCCATTTCCATTTCAAACACAGAGGTGATGTTGCAATGCTATGTAAGAACAAGTGATCATGGGTCATCTTTTTTATATGGTATCCTTCAGATCTTCACCACTTTTTTCTTTAATGATCACAGCTGGAAGTAATCTCTCCCTCCTTTGAAGACTCATCTATTGCATCTCAAATATGATAGGCATCATATTCTCTTTGCTATTAGACTTATATTTGTTATTTTCTTCTCTCTTCAACTACTTTGTGAAGCTCTTTATAGTCCTAAATTCTGTCCTAACCTGCCCTGAGAATGTTATCTTCTTTCCTCTGTGTCTGAATCAGCACCCACAACATTATAGCCTTGCTCTGGAGTCATCCAGTCCTGAGCTCAAAGCTCATTTCAGCCACTTGCACAGCCATTAGCTCCCTGACAATGAACAAACAAATAAATTATTAATACCCACTAAGTCATGATTTCCTCAACTGAAGCTGAAAATAATTTATTACACAGAAAGCTACTGTATCAAGTGTTATGATGTTTCTCAAACTCCCTAATATATCACTTGGCATGTGTTGACTATTTAGTAACAGTTTTCTTTTAATGTACAGTGTATAATAAAGTGCTTGCAGAATGAATGAAGAAATGAATTAGTGAATAATTACATGGTAACAAGTCTATGCTTTTAATAAATTTTCTGATTCTTTTATAATTCTCAAAATGTCCATAATCTACATAGCTAGTACCTTAATTTTCTTTTTCTCTCTCAACATTTTACTTAAATTCCCTACAAAATTTGCATCTAGTTACCATTCTTCCTCATCACTATCTGAAAAATATATTGTTAAGTGGACTGATATGTTTTTTAGCAAAATCTCTAACTAGTGTTACAATAGAAACTATGGCAATGGTAATTAACCTAATCAGAGAATCAAGTGATTATTAACACTATCTTATTCTTCCAGAATTCAAGTTAACTGAAATGTTGCCGAATATTTTTATTGCAATAGAGTTAAGAAACTCAAAGCCTGGTTTTAAGTCCTACCTCTGCCACTTTCTAGTTGTGTGATATTGAGCAATTGATTAGACCTCTCTATGCTTGTTTCCTCATCCGTTAAGTGGCAATAACAAGGTAACCTAAATCCGATACGGGGATCAAATGAATAAAGTACTTACAATACTTGGAATAAATTGACACAGATGATAACACATTCTCAGTACATTCATTCAGACTTGGTCCCTAGTGTTTTCTTTTATATTCAAAATTATAGCTAGGCTCACTTCTCATTACTTGAAACACCTCATTTTGCTTATACTTGCAGCATGTCTCCTAGCCTCAATTAATGAACTGCAGAAAACAAGAAAGTGGTTTAAGATTTATTGAATTATATGAAGATTTCTTCAAGTACCAATTAAGGCAGCAAAACAGTTGGTATGACATACATTGTTTCCTTAAAAGTGTTTTTAAATAAAACTTTGAGAACGTAATAAACAAGTTTTTCTTGTTTTCTCGCTGCTATTTCACATTACCAGGGAAGATTATAGAGCTCAGTTTCTAACCAGAAGTAAAAAAAAAACTATGGAGATAAGGCATCATTAGTCAGAAAAACAGTAAAGCAAGCCCTGGTGTTCTTCGTAAAAGTCTGCAACAAGCTCTCCTGGCTCCTCTCTATCCTCCCTCTGTTTATATCAGACTCACCATGAGGTGGGATAGTTAATTATCCTTTCTAAGTTTTAGTTTCTTTGTCTACCAAGTGAGAATATGTAATTCAAAGACTACTGTGAGGATTAAATGAGATAATACAATTCAATCCCCAAGCAACATACCTGGTAAAAAAATGTAGCTTAAAAATAATCACCCTCCATTCCAATAATAAGCTCTGTCAGACTAACACTCACACTGTAAACAACTACAATCTTGGACAAAATATAAGAAATAATGGTTTGACGTCCCTAAAGAGCAACTAAAGCAAGCAGCACATTGAGAAGCTATGGCCCTTACAGGATGAACAGTGCTTTTCCCTACAGATTTTCTCCAGTTCGCATTGGCATGGGGGAGAGAGCTGAGTTAGGAAGAAGGGTTCTTGCTTCACTGAAAAGAAAAATGTCAGATTTTGAATTAAAAAAATAATAGCTGTAAGGATTCATCTACATGGAGGTATCTTGATGAGCCTTACAATAGCAATTAGAAAATTGGAAACTTTAAAATGTTAGCTTCTCTAAGAACTCTATAATTGGCATATTCATTTTTTAAATAAGAGCCTTTATAGTTTTGTTATATATTTTAAGAAAGTTAGTCCAGCGCACGTGGTTCAGTGGTTGAACATTGACCTATGAACCAGGAGGTCACGGTTTGATTCCAGGTCAGGGCACATGCCTGAGTTGCAGGCTCGATCCCCAGTGCGGGGCAGGCAGGAGGCAGCCAATCAGTCAATCTCTCCCATCATTGATGTTTCTATCTCTCTCTCCCTCTCCCTTCCTCTCTGAAATCAATAAGAATATATTTTAATAAAAGTTAAATATCTGACAGACTATATCTTGTAAATTAATGATTCATTTACTCAGCACTTATCCACTAAGTATATTCCATAGGACTAAGATAAATGCTATGGACAAAACGGCGAACAAGAAAGGCTTTGCTAGTTAAGTAAATAAAATAAAAATAAATTATGGAAATACAATAAAGGGGGGGGGAAACATTTCTGAGACACAAAATAGCAGCAACACGCAGGGACCTGTTTTAGATAGATGTGTCATAGGGGCCATCACTGAGGTGCTGGCATTTGAGTGTCCCAAGCAATAGGACCAGGCCTTCCTGGAGCCAGGAGGGAGGAAGTGTAGTTCCCAGGCACTGAAAGAAGCCCTGGGGGCTAGAGCACACCCAGTGAGTGAGTCATCACCATGAAAATTAAACAAAGTAAAAAGATTTGAAATACAGATTTTGTGGGTAGAATCAATCAACCTCACTGAGATATCAAGAGCAGGAGGTGAGGAAAAAGGAGAAAACAAGCATAAACCATGTATTTCTGCCTTGAGCATCTAGATAGCTAGTGATAGCATTGACTGGGATTGAGAAGGCTAGAGGTGGAGAGACAGAGGAAGAACAATTTTGTGGAGTGGGAGTCAAGAGCCTGAGGTTGGACATGGTAAGCTAGCTTGAAATGTTAGTGATAAATATTGAATTTAAGAATGATGAGGCTTGAGATGGAAGCTTGAAAACTTTAATTTGCATATATAAGGTAAGAAATCATTCTGAGGACTTCAGAAGACTTGAGCTCATTCCTTCCTTGGATGTGAAATTTGCCTGATGTGAAACCCAGAAGGCTCTGGCTGGATGTCTCAGATTTTCCAAGAACAAAGAAAAGATGTTAAATGTGTTCTGGGAGAAGGTGTCACCTTTACTCTCAAGAAGGCATTAAGAAAAAAGATAAATACAGGCTGTAAGACTATATCTTATACATATATCATATGTGTGTATATGATATATATAATTTTTATCTGAATTTACAAAAAAATGTGGGAAGTAAATACATATTCAAAGAACTTCATCTTGTAATAAGCCCACTTTGTTTGTATATCAGCATATATTAGAATGCCTCCCATGAAAGTGTAAGATTTTTGAAGTTATTATTAAGATGAAATTTCCCAGGGGAGGCAGATTTTGCCTGACATTATTCTCATTGTTGCAAGATTAATGTCGTTTCTTGTCCTTAAAACTTTAAGGATTTTAGCATTTTCATTTTCTCTCCCATGAGAGCTCTGAAACAAATGTTGAAAACAAAATGAGGGTAAATTCTTTCAAAAGTCATTTATTCTCAAAAATTGGTCAGCTGAAGTTAGGGAGGAAAGTAAAATGCAAACTCAAAACTCTTTTTAATATTTAAGCTGATTTTCTAGAATACAAAAATTCCTGTGATTTACCTGGATTATGTGCATATTTTAAATAGTGTTTCATGCTGAGATTTATTATAGAAGTTTTTGTTTATTTTTATATCCATTTGCCAAGTTTTATAATGTATAATTTATGAATTTAAGCAGCAGTTATTTATATCCCCTTCTATAATAGACTACTGATTTATATAATAATTATTATTATATGGAGTGTTTACTATGTTCCAGAAAACTGTCTGTCCTACATTCTTTTACATATTGGTTTGTTTAATTCTTATAACTACCCTATGAAGTAGATATTATTACTATTATTAATCCCATTTTATAGACAAAAATAGAGAAAAAAGCAGTTGTTAAAGCACTCGTTCAATATTAAATCACAAATCCAATAAACAACTGGCTCCTTATTCACCAAGCATATTTGGAGCTGTTCAACTAGACTTTTTTTTAATTAAATCTTTATTATTCAGATTATTATAGATGTTCCTTTTTTTAACCCCCATAGCTCCCCTCCACCTGGTTCCCCCACCACCACCCCGTACCCTTACCCCCACCACTGTCTTCATCCATAGATATAAGATTTTTGTCCAGTCTCTTCCCATACCCTTCACGTCCCCTTCCCCTTGAGAACTGTCAGTCCATTCCCTTTCTATGCTCTTACTTCTATTCTATTCAACAGTTTATTCTGTTCATCAGATATTTCTATTGACTTGTTATATTCACTTGTTGATAGATATGTACTTGTTGTCACTTTGTAGTTCATACTTTTTATTTTTACCTTTTTCTTCTTCCTCCTCTTCTTAAAGAATGTCCTTCAGCATTTCAAATGATCCTGGGGTGGTAGTGATGCACTCCTTTAGCTTTTTCTTGTCTGTGAAGCTCTTTATCTGACCATCAATTTTACATGATAGCTTTGCTGGGTAGAGTAATCTTGGTTGTAGGTTCTTGCTATTCATCACTTTGAATATTTCTTGCCACTCCCTTCTGGCCTGCAAAGTTTCTGTTGAGAAATCAGCTGACAGATGTATGGGTTCCCCCTTGTAGGTAACTGACTGCTTTTCTCTTGCTGCTTTTAAAATTCTCTCCTTGTCTTTTGCTCTTGGCATTTCATTTATGATGTGTCTTGGTATGGTCCTCTTTGGATTCCTTTTGTTTGGAGTTCTCTGCGCTTCCTGGACTTGGAAGTCTAGTTCTTTTACCAGGTAGGGGAAGGTTTCTGTCATTATTTCTTCAAATATGTTTTCAATATCTTGCTCTCTTTCTTCTTCTGTCACCCCTATAATTCTGATGTTGGTATGCTTGAAGTTGTCCCAGAGGCTCCTTACACTGTCTTCATATTTTTGGATTCTTTTTTCTTTTTGCTTATCCATTGAGTCTCAATGCACTCCTTCTCTTGCCTCCTAGTTGTAAAGCTTCTCCTCCCTTGGTTCTGGAGGATGGCCGTTTATCTTTGTAGTTGTATTTTTATAATGCAGTTATGGGAGGCTGTGCATTTAGGTATATATCTCATGCCGCCATCTTGGTTCTCTCTCAACTAGACTTTAGATACTATATACTTAGGATACTAAATATAATTTTAACTTTTTTTAATTTTATTATATTTTTCCCATCACCTTTTATCCCTTCTATGCCCTCTTCCACCTCCATCCCACCCACTCCACCCCAGAATCACTACACTGTTGTCCATGTCTCCATAGTTCTCTCTTTTGGTTCTCTTTTTTTTACTCAAGGTGAATCTATTATGTAAATTATCATTTCAGGTCATGTGTAACCAAATTGAAATGCCTTTTTTATATACCATGGATTAAGATCATACAGCATTCTCCCAATTATAGAAACATTATTTCATTTATCATTTACTCATAAAATTATTGAGCATTTACTATGTATTGAGGCACTTAGCATATTTCAGTCAATAAAAGAGACACAGATCACCCAGCCTCGGTGGCTCAGTGATTGAGCATCGACCTGTGATCCAGGAGGTCAGAGTTTAATTCTTAGTCATGCCCCAGTTGTGGGCTCAATCCCCAGTAAGGGGTGTGAAGGAAGCAGCCAATCAATGATTCTCTCTCATCATTGATGTTTCTCTCTCTCCCTTTCCCTCTCCCTTACTTTCTGAAATCAATAAAAATATGTTTTTTTTTAAAAATACACAAAAATTCCTACCTTCAGATAACTTATATGCTAGTCAAGGAAGACAAATAATGAACATAATACCTAAATAAACAGAAAATCAAAATAAGGGCAGTTTGCAATTTAAAGGGAGTGGTCAGGGTCAGCCTCACTGAGAGTCTAAATATCATTGTCTTAACGAGAAATGTTTTCTCATAACAGTGTTTCTTATTTCATAAGAGACAAAGAAGAACTAAAGACAAAATTCCAGAAAGCAAGAGTAGAGCATATATCATGCATGCGGTTGGGACATGGAAAGACTTCTTGTTCTTTGGTGGTAACATGGGGGACTGGGCACATTGGCTCAGAACCTGGAGACTGAACAGATCCACAGTGAAATGGCAGAAAATCAAGGCAGCCCTCACAGGCTGGTAATAAGAGCAAATCCAGACAGGTGGGCTTTCCTCGTCAGAAAGAACTATCTCCCACTCAGTTAGGGATGGATATCATAGATGAGTGGACGTGGATTAAGGGTAATTTGGGGAGTGGCCCACTGTCATTCACTGAGAGCTTACTCTAGCTGAGACACTGTACCTATTTTACCACATTTCATCTTCAGCGGAACCCCCTGAGGTGAGTAATATAATGCCTATTTTGAAATAAGGTTTCCAATAGTCCAAGAGGTGAAAGTTATGTACAACAATAAGTGGCAGAGCTTGCATTAGGACATGCATCCATTTGAAGTCCACACACGTTATACTGATCTTCACTGCTCCTGCTATACACCATACACGCATCAGGGGGCAGATGCTCAAGTAGGGACACTTTAACATGAGGAGGTCCATCTGCAGACTGCAGACACACACATGGACTGGGATTTGGGAGGAGAGCTTGGGTCTGAGAGAAACAGTGCAGGATGATAGCCACCACAGTCATCAAGGCTGGAAAAATGGCCAACTTCTAGAAAAGTAGGAAGGCAGGATCCTACATTCTAAAGAGAAATAAAGGTTTTTGTCACACTGAACAACATAAGAAACCACTGACTAACGTTAGAGAAGAATCTTCTAAAGTTTAACATGCAACTGCATATAGAATTCCTGAAATCCTCACAACCACAGCTAAGAATGGGCCCTGGAGTACCTCCTGGCATGACCCCATGGGTAGCAGAAAGGGCGTCTCAGAAGAGAAGGAGAGGTCTAGGAAGAGAGCTAGACTATTATAAAAATTTAATTCACTGCAACAACTATTTTTTGAGCGTCTACTCTTCACAGAATGTAATGTGAACCTTGTAGTACCAATAAGTAAAAACTGTCTCCTCTGAGTCCTTGAACCACAGGTGAGCTTTGAACTTGAAGACTGTGTCATTTAATAACTGCCACGCCTATTTTTAAATCATTACATTGGAAATGAAAGATAATCTCCCTTTCACTAGGACCTCACAGTTTCACGTGGGTAGTTCTGTCTTAAATCCATAAATCACTTCCACACTATGAATTCCAGAGGTTTTCATTAAGGTTCAGTTATAAAAGACATCGGATGATAATAAAGGTTGCTAAACCAATATGGATTGTGGAACAGAGAAGTTATTTCTTGATTTAGATTGATGCCAGTTATTTTCCTCATCAAGATGCATACAATTTTGAAAATAACTATAAGAATGGGATTTATCTCTAACGACAACTAGCCAAATACTTCTCTCGGAACTAAAGTATAAATTCATTCTTAAAAATCAGTTTCTCTGCACAAAATTCTATATTTTTGTACCAACCTCAAAAATCACAAGGAGGAACAGTTTTCACTTGGGCTGGTGTGGCTCAGTTGGATGGGCATCATCCCATGCGCTGAAAAGTTGCCAGTTTGATTCCAGGTCAGGGAACATGCTGGGGTTGCAAGCTCGATCCCCAGTAGGAGGCATGCAGGAGGTACCCAATTGATGTTTCTCTCCTTTCCTCTCTCTCCAAAAATCAATTAAAAAATGAACTGAGTTTGGCCTTTTCTTAGCTGTTTAAAAAGAAAAAAGTGACAGTGCATGAAATGAGGAAACATTAAAGACTGAGGTATGGTACATTTATTTTTAAATATCTGATTTTGTGTAAGAAGTGATTTTTTTTTTTAACCTGGCTATGAAAGGTGGGCTATTCTTCAGGTTCTGCTGTTTTCCTGAGGAAAATTGCTAATCTCAAGACAGTGCGAGCAACACAATGACTGCTCCTCTGTGGGTGGAAAGGGAAACTACCTGGTATAGTCGCTTCCTTACACATTATGCTTATTCACAGGCTCCTCTCATGTTAATTCTTTTCAGAACACTTGTGTTGAGGAATAAAGGAAGATCAAGGGCCCCCTTTCACAACTGCAAAGCTAGTTACTGCAGTCAGAGGGCATTTGCAATTGTGGTTTTTACCAATGCTTATCAAGTCCTTAAAGGTATTCATTTGCTTGATTCTTGGACAAGTCACCTAAAATAAAGGGGTCCTTGGTGTACTTCATTTACCTTGCTGATTTATTTATCCCTTTTACCCCAACTGAGTTCATTGAACTATAGACAACAAGAGACAATGAACTTGGTGGTGGGTTAAAAATAGATAAATTGTCATAGAAAAATGATCCATTTCCTTTCTCCTATAAATAGATGAACGATCTGGAAAGGTGTTTCATTATAAAAAGAATATCTGGTTTGATAGCTGCATGAGCAAATTTTGTTTTAAATCTGAAAATTAAAATTACATAAGGCCTGGAATGAAAATCTTTCCATTCTGTTCATTTCTGAATATATTTTTTATGTTTAATATGGTAACACCAAGCTAAACTCTGAAAAGGGTACAATAATTAATTAAAGTATTACTATTAGATAGAACTGTATTAAATATATTAAAATTCTGAATTTATAACACAAACAAACAAAAAAGTGACTTAGAGAAGGTTCTTAATGTAGAGTTTGGGACAAAGATTCCTATATCCTAGCCCTGCTCTTACTCACTTAGCAACTTCTCCTGCAACAGGTGAATTTAGTTACTCTATGAAGACAATAAACTAAGCCAGGGCAGACATCAGTTATGACATGGCTTCTAACCAGGAGCTGTCATTTACTTGCTGTGAGGCTGTAAAAACATTACTTCAGGCATATAAATGTTAGTTTCCTCAACAGAAAGATGGATGTAATAATGTAAATAATATAGATAACTTGCCAGCCTTTATTAGGTATTGATAAAAGATAGTCCTCAGAACACACTATCTGAGTCTCAGGCAGTTTCCATGAGGAGAAGCATGATGCCTTTTCAAGATGTTGTAAAACTCCTTAGAGAAAAGTGATACTAGCCATAACCAAAAATGTATTTGCCTGGAAGAGTACACATTGTCTTAACTTTCACTTACATATAACAGATAGAGCTGCTGGAGTAAGAGTTTACTCTGTGTCAGTCAAAACTGATTAATTCTTTCTATAAACGCTTTCTGCTCTTCCGCTTAGAGGTCAAGTTACCACCCGGCCTTCTATTGCTTCCTTTGCACCACAGTGCTATCTGTCTGAGGTAGGTTGCATCCCTCAAGCCTCATCCTCAACATACACACAAAATGTCCACATCTTAATCCCTGGAATTCCTGAATGTTATTATACATGGCAAAAGGGGCTTTGCAGATGTGATTAAATTAAGAGTCCTTGATGGGGAGATTGTCCTGGATTATTGAGGTGGGTTCAATGCAATTACAAAGTCCCTATAAGAAGGACTCAGGATGGTCAGAGGCGGGGCAGGAGGGAGAGCAACTGTGACAGAGTTTGGAGTGATGAGGACACAAACCAAGGAAGGACAGCAATCTAGAAGCTGGAAGAGACAAGGAATAGATTTCCCCCTAGAGCCTCCCAAGAAGATCACGGCCCTGCCAATACTTTGATTTTGGCCTCCCAACATTCATTTTGAATTTCTGACCGCCAGAACTGTGAGAGGTTTTAAGCCTCTGTTACAGTGGCCACAGGAAAACAATACACCATCAATTCAGCTCTATGTTGTTGACAGCTCAACAATTTTATAAAGTTGAGGTGCATCTCTTGCTTTTGGGCCTTCTGTATTAATAATGATAACAACAGCAACACTTGGCATTTATAGAGCTTCTAATCCATGTTAGGCCCTGACTTAGATATCTTACCTACACTGTGCTAGAAGAGGACCTCTATTAAACCCATTTTACAGATGGGACAACTAAGACCAGGATTCCAGCCCAAGACTGTCTGATGCCAAAGACCATCATCATTTAAGCCAACGTGCTATTCTGAATCTCTTTCCTCTAGTCTATCTTCTCTCCCTTCTTCTTAAATCCTATTCTATAGGGGAAAGATCAAAGGTGTCTATTTCTTATATTTTTTCAAAGAGAGGTTTTTAAAGAATTAAGAGAATGACCTATAATCATATGTAAACAAGCAAGCTATTCTTAAATATATAAATTTAAAAAGAGAAGAGAGGAGATGAGAGATATGGACTGAGAGGGAAGGAGACAGGAAAATTTGGAAACTCTATTCCCAAATAAATTTGTCTCTTCATATACAGGGGTTTCGAAAGTTGAGAACATCTTGAAAAGGTGAAGAGAGGTAAGGATATTCATAGTGTAAGATTAAGCATAGACAAAAAGAAAAAAGATAGAAATAGACATGAGTTGTAGGCAGAAGTAACGGAAAACCCAGCCTGACTCAAGCAGCAAATTTCAATTAGGAAAGTATAGAAAAGGTTGACACAAGTTGAGGTCAGTTTCCAGAGAAGCTTAACTACCAGGTGAGGTTAGACTTGATTGTCCAAGGATAGACAGCCTCTGTCCATTCCTCAGAGGGGTTGTGAGAAAGTGAGAGGGGTCTTTTAATTTTTATTTTTTTTGTAGCTTTTGCAGTTTACTATATAATCTTCCTAACAGTTTAAATTCAGAATTAATCTTAAAATGAAGATAATTTCTAAATTTTTACATTAATCCAATAACTATTTCTGATTTATATTTTAAATTCACAACTTAGAGGTAATAAATGTTAAATTTGAAATGATTTCTCCACTAAAAAAAAAATGAAAATCCCCTTGCAAACTTATTTTCGTAGATTATGTACGTACACAGTGTATTATGTGACATTTACTCAGCTCTAAGAGGCAATAACTCCCTCCATGGAATTATAGAGCTCTTCTGAACAGACATCAGCTTTCGAATGCATGGGCTTATTTTGTTCTCATATATGGTTTAGGAAATGTTTGGGGACAGAAAAGCAAGGGACATCACGTGACCCAACCTCTGCCTGATGTCTCTATGTCTCTCATTAATTCTCACAATACTAGCAGGGTCATGTTATTATCTCCATCGTACAGATGAAGAATCTGAGGCTGAAAGGATTTAGGGGACTTGACCAGTCTTACAGATATGAAAAAGGAAAACTTAGCCTGAGCTAAGCATGTGTCCAATCCATGGCAGAGCATTAAACTGAAACAGGCATTTTAGCTACAATTTTCTTTTCTCCATTCATTTTCTAAAACAACAAACATTTCGATGGCTTGGGAAAAAACAATTGAGCTGGGGGATTTACCCAGGCTTCCAGGGCCCTCCTCTCAGACTGGACCGAGTATTAACACATTGACATGACAAAGAACCATTGTGCCCACACCACAGTCTGCTGTTCACAGTCTGACAGTTTGAGAGCAAAGGGTCCCTCAAGGCATCCTTTGAGAGAAAACATAGAAATAAGTGCCCCTCACACCATCCCCCCCCCCCCCGACTCCTCCGCCTGCCCCCAGTTCTTTTACTTGGCATGGAAGTCCTTGCCTGAAACTTCCTACTTAATTTTTTTTTTAATACCTGGAACCCTAAAAGCAAAAGTGAGTACTTTCCAAAAGTCCAATTTTATATTCAAAAGCTGGAAAAACTGGTGCATGCCTGCTGACGTGTTAATTAACACCTGAAGTGAATCCCAAAAGTCCTTGGGGACCCTTCTCCAGAACAGGCTGGAGTGGCCACATTTACAGCATTCTCTCCTGAATGCCAAAGACAGTTCCATTTCCCATTCTGTCCTGTCTTCCTTGTTAAACCACATGTCTTCATTTGAGATTCAGAAAACTTATCCCCCTCCTCCCCCCACAGCCACCAAAGTTATGTTCTTTACTAGGAAGCTGTTCAATTATGGAAGCGTGTTGAGGCCCTTACCCAGAGAAAGGGCACTAATAAATTCTTTACCAGCCTCTGAAGATCCTAACTCACATACACGAAACCGGAGATCTTACAGTCAGAAATGAATGTTTCACCATAAAAAAGAAATACAGGGGCGACAGCCATTTGACTGCTTCAGAAAAGTGACCCTTGAGCTGTGACCTGCTTATTAATTAGAAGAGACTGAGATTCAGAAAAAGTTCACTCTAATCACATCAGCTACCTTAATAGAATAAGTGGAATTTTCTCTGATTCACTTGATTAGTCAGGGCTAACACCTACCAGGTTATACAGGATAATTAAAAATAACACGTATTCTAAAATCTTCTAAAATCTTCAGTTCTCTACCCCTCATGTGGGCATTTATCTTACCTCGGAACCTGTCTGGGTAGTTCCTTGGCTGTTTGTCCTAGTAGTTTAACAATTGAGCAGTGGGTACTCTTAAAAAATAATAATAATAATATATATATATATATATATATATATATATATATATATATATAATCGACTTTTTACAGAGAGGAAGGGAGAGGGATAGAGAGTTAGAAACATTGATGAGAGAGAAACATCAATCAGCTGCCTCCTGCACACCCCCTACTGGGGATGTGCCTGCAACCAAGGTACATGCCCTTGACCAGAACCGAACCTGGGACCCTTCAGTCAGAAGACCGATGCTCTATCTACTGAGCCAAATCAGTGAGGGCAAGCAGTGGGTACTCTTACTGGCCACTCCTAAAATACCATCTCCCTCCCTAGTGTCTCCCCCTGAATGACAAACCATATTGACAGGAGTTATCAAATTAATACCAGTCAGGGGAAGCAAAACCATTTTTAAAAGGAAGCACTACAAGTGATTGGATTATTGGGAATTTGTATTTTCTTTTTATTTTCCTTTGATTTCTAAATTTTGAACATGCTTTTCTTATTTATTCAGAAGAAAAAAATATTTTTTAATGTGAATGTAAATTATACATTCTATCCCCCACTGAAGTAGAAAGGCAACACATCTCACAAGTTCAGCCAAACTAGGGGGGTGGTGGGGAGAGGAGAGGTGGTGGGGAGAGGGAAATGGTTTTATAGGAATTTGGTCAAGAGGAAATTTCAGAGTAGACAAAAAGTTTGGTGTCCCGAGATGAGGTGAACCACAATTTCCCAAGGGGTGAGGGAGATTTTTGTTCTGCTCTGTGTTGTGAAGGAAAACTAGACCCAGTTCTTGGGAGAAGCCTCACATCAGTTCCAAACTACTAACCACAACTTTAATTTTTCATTCTAATTTGCACCGTGTTTTAATGAGCAGCCCTGAAGCTGCCTTGGAAAATGTCTCCTACCTTTCTCAGCCTGAGCAAAAATGGCCTCACACTGCTGGGTGAGGACAGACAGTTATCTTATTTATGTCCCAATATCTTGACACAGAACGCAATTAAGGATGCTAGAAAGTGGACCGCTGAGCAATACTGGAATCATTTTCCTGTTGTTTTCCAAAGGATACTGAACATTTCTATAATAATGCACTGTGACTGGGGTCACTCAAAAATTATTGTTTCTGTTGTCACATGTTTTTCTTGGTGGCTGGAAAAAAATAAAGACTAACGATCTGAGATACACAAACTACAAAAGCACTTAATTTAAGTTAACGTCAGTAGTTTTATTTTCTTCTTATTTGGAATATATGTTTTCAACTAGAGATTAGTTGAAGTTACACACAATAAAACTACATTTAAACTTAATTATTCTATACTTTTGAATTTTGTAATTCCAGACACAATATAAATTAGTAAGGCTTTTTTCCTACTATTCAAACTATACATACATTCTGTTATCTGGAATTAAACTGGAAAACACAAGTTTTTATTAACACTATTTCTCATTGCAATAACCTGAGGACTAGTAAGAAATGAAATATAATCAGATAAAGATGAGCAATGCCCAATTTAAACGTATTTTATTATATCCTTGTTTTTTAATGTATTACAAGGTAGCTATTAACTAGAAAATTATAATAACCAGAACAATTTGCTAATCTATGGGGCAAAATAAACTTTACTGTAATTGAGAATTGGTTAAAAACAATGAATTTAAGGGCCTCAGAACTCAGAATCCAGAGATTAATGTTAAAGGCTGAATTCTTTTGTATAAAATAAGACAAATTCTGACAGGGAGAGATAACATAAGGAAGAATTTGAGGAAACCTCCTCTCCACAGTCCTAAAGGTGAAGGCAGTGTAGTTGATTTTATTGCATACTATAGTTAAGATTATTTCTCTTTTATTTTTCACATAATATGTTTCCTTTGTTTTTAAATTAAATTGAAATAATTCATTTTGAATTACCCATAATTTGCCCAACTACTTCTTGTACTGTTTGCTAAGTCCAATTCATTTAAATTCAATTTATTTAAAATGGGAAATATGTCCAACCATAGCTATGCAAATCTACTCGCTGACCTTCAAATTTTGGACCCAAAAGGAAAAATTTTATGGGAAACAAAAATTTATATACCTATATTGGATAAAACATGGTGTACTTACAGGATGAAATATTATGGAATAATATCAATAGAAAGAGTGATTTATAGTTATACTGTCTGAAATGGAAAGGTTCCTGTAAAAAAAAAAAAATTATACCCCTATAAAAGTTACAAAATTTCTAAGACTAGCCCTTTGTTCTGAGGGTATTTTGGCTGAAGCTGAGGTTATAGGGTCGGCTTCCCTGAATTAAAAAGGATCATGCTAGGACCACATAATTGACACGACCTCATACTTGTATGGACCTCCTAAACATACACATACATTGGACCTTGGCAATAAGACTGTGAGGTAAGCATAAAGGAGTCAATCCGCACCTCACTATACTGAGGAGCCCACAGAAAAGCAGAGTCAGGTCCTGTCCAAGATCACACAGCTAGGAACTATTTGACAGAGCCAGGACTTGACCTGGGTCTTCCAGAGAAGCTCTTCTTGCAGTCCTTCTTCTAATAAGGTAGAAGACGCTAAGCCCACCTGCCTGTAAATAAGTGTGAGGCCCTATAACAACAGAAGCAGAAAAGGGTAGCAATTCTTAGATTACCTGGGGAACTGTCTCAATCCTTGGCTGGGATATTTATAATCCAGAGGATCCTAAAGGTTGATCAACCTGGCTGGCTAGGCCTGAATCTCTGCATCTCTTCTGCATCTTGTAGGGGACACTCTTCTGGGAACAGACAGAGTGCAATGTACCCAGGGGGAAGAGGGCTGTTACATTAGATGTTTATAAGTAGCTGTATACCCCTACTAAATGTCCTAATAAGCAAGCTTTCAATGTCTATTTTTTTTCTCTTAAAATGTATTTTTATTGTTTTCAAAGAGGAAGAGAGAGGGAGAGAGAGACAGAAACATCAATGATGAGAGAGAATCATTGATTGGCTGCCTACTGCACACGCCCTCTACTGGGAATCAAGCCACAACCTAGGCATGTGCCCTTGACTGGAATCAAACCCAGAACCCTTCAGTCCACAGGCTGATGCTCTATTCACGGAGCCAAACCAGCTAGGGCCAGGGTTATATTTTTTAAGACTCCAAGATTCTAAAATAGTGCTTAAGGGTGTAGGATTCATATTTTAATGAGTTTCTGATGAAGATGAAAAACATAAGCTGAAGCTCAGCTTTAAGTTTCTTAAAGGACTCAATGATCATTCTCCTTTTCCCATGATTCTTAGCAAAAACCAAGCTCCTCTACACTGTAAATGAAAGAGCAGGCAAGAGTAAACAGCATAATCTCAACCTTCACCTTGTCTTCTTTCTTCTCTTCTTTTTTATCTTGCTTTTTTCTTGTATTAAAACAGCACTGTGGCTCTGGCAGACACTCAGGTGTCTGACAGATCTAAACCAAGAGAAATACTACAGTGCCAGGTTCAACAGTAAGCCTATGTGTCAAAAAGTGGCTGACAGTTGCGACATCAGAGTTACTCTTCAGGAGGAAAAATCAGGCAGAATAAACATAAAAGAAAACAACCTCCTAGGAGATAGTTTCCCACAAGCTGTACAAACTTTCTTTCACTGAACAAATAATCCTAGAGATGAACTTTTGTTTTCATAGTTTGGGGACATGTTATAATGATTACCTGTGGTTTTTCTCACTGGAAACCTTGACAATGAGACAAAAGATGTTTTTCAGTTTTGCCAGTTGAATGACCTAAAAATATACTTCTGAATCCTGAGAATTTCCTATGTGAATGATTTTATAAAATTTAATGTAGTTTTGTAATCATCAGATCCAACTTTATGTCAAAGCTCAAGTCCTCAAAGTCATGCCCCAGAAATTCCACCTAGAAATAGACGAAGTTTTTGTTTGTTAAGAAGCACTTCACAATTTCCCACTCATCAACGTTTCTTAATATCTACACCCTCAAAAAGGGTGAAAAACCTGCCCTGTAGTATGTTATAATGTGAACATTTCATGGGATTGCAACAGATTCTGAGGACTTTGACTGGAGAACACTCTTAAAATTCAACCCAAGGTAATGGAGCAAAGAGATTGAGTAGACAAGAGAGAGAGATATGACTAAATATCCTAGGAGAAATACCTTGCATCAAAGTCACACACACACACAATCAGAAGAATGTATCAAGGTCTAAATCCATATGGATGTGTAACTGGAAAAGGTCCAGTCTTTGGTAAGGTCTGGGCTTCAGCAGTTGGCTTAAGTTGGCTCTGATTGGCTCAGTAATCATTTTATGATGATTAGTTCCAAATGTCTTACCTCTTTCCACTTTTTTCACCTGCCTCATCTCCAATTTGTGGTCTCTTCTCACACATGAAGTGTCTGTTTTGTCTTACTTTCAATTGTAACTTTAAGTTGGAACCGAGAGCCACTGGCCCCTTAAAGATAAAATGATGGCTTAGTAAAAGCCTCATTTGAAAAGGGAAGACCTTTTGCCTGCTTCCCATCTCTGCTTCAGAAATGAAATATCATTTGAAACAAATGTAACATCCATATCCTGTATTACAATTGCCAAAAGAATGTGAGGAGAGGAATTTTCACATTGTTTTCTAGGAATGTGCATTCATTTGTTCATCCTGATTCACCTTTGATTAAACTAACTGTTGACTCAGCCCAGTGGAATGATTCATGGGGAAGCACATGGAAAGTTGAAGGCAGGTCAGAAAATCACAGTTCCACTGAAACTCCATTGCATCATAGTCCCTTTAACTAAAGCCAACAAACAGAACCGTAAAATGTGTTTATACCTTTTAACAAAGAAGGTCCTTTATAATCTTAATCTGCCCCTAGAGGATATAAGACATAAATGTTCAATGATCTTCAACATAAACTGAAGCTTTGAGACTTTTCAAATATATATATATATATTAATTGATTTCAGAGAGGAAGGGAGAGGGAGAGAGAGATGGATACATCAATGATGAGAGAAACTCATTGATCAGCTGCCTCCTGCACAATCCACACTGGGAATCCAGCCCACAGCCCAGGCATGTGCCCTGACTGGCAATCAAACCATGACCTCCTGGTGCATAGGTTGACACTCAACTACTAAGTCATGCTGGCCAGACAAAGTTTTGAGACTTTTATAAAACATACCTCCAACAACCACTAACCTTTCCTGATTGCCTCTATTGATAAAGTTGTTTAATTCCATTATTTTCTCCTTTCCTGTTGATCTTAAGCCATCTTTCTAATCAGGTAATGATTGCAAATATTATGTATTCCCTTGGCCTATCGATTCTGCTCAGATTTTACATAGCAGCCTCATTGAAACATTACCACCAAATATTTTATACTACCTATTAATAAGAGGTACTAATCTTTTCCTCATTTCTCCATGGACATTAAAACACATTTTTCATTCAGTCATCTTTTTTATAGATAAGAAAAGTGGAATACATTATTTGTAAGTTTTGATTAGGTCTTTTGGGGTTGGCTAGAGAAGTATTATATTTACTTTGTAAGAATACATTCATAGTCATCAATTATTGCAACACTGAGTAGTCATCAGCTGAATAGTTCTTTAAAGATACAGAACATAATATTGGATCACAATGAGAAATTGCCCTTTCTACTGTGTTTTTACCATGAATCCAAACTCATTTAATTTCTTCCTTTATAACTACAAATATAGGGGAAAATTTTAAATACTGTTCAAAACACACCAAAGGGCACCATCAAACATTTGGAAGTTTACAGCACAGGAAAAGAGAGAATGGTTATTTACTCAACTTTAATCAGCTCAATATTAATTTCATGAATTTTACACTTGAAGGGTTCTGATTGCTATAGCTCTTACCATGAATAAATTTTGCTCTTGAAAACTGATAATTAATTCTTACACCTTGGAAAACTGAAAAGCCTAGACTTATGAATACATTTACATGGAAATTAACATTCTTTTCTCCTGTTTCTTTGAAATTTCTTTAGAGAAATTTTGTTCAGACTATATCAAACATCCATTAATACAGTTTCCTATTCTCTGTTTTCTCAAAGGCATGGGGTTTAGAGAACTTCAAAATACAAAAGTCTAGAAACTAAGGATAAGTCAACCAATGTTAACTATGAACTAATTCCTTTAACTTTGAAAATGGTGTTGAATATATTGTTAGGCTAACTTGACATAGGCATCTATTTCCTACTCATGTACAGTTCCTTCCTCCATATATGCAGCATTTTTATGAAATCAAAAAAAAAAGGAGATTTAATAAGGGATCTTATGTATAACAAGACTATATATATATATATATAATTTATTTTTTACAGGGAGGAAGGGAGAGGGACAGAGAAACATCGATGAGAGAGGAACATCGATCAGCTGCCTCCTGCACACCCCCTACTGGGGATGTGCCTGCAGCCAAGGTACATACCCTTGACTGGAATCGAACCTGGGACCCTTCAGTCTGCAGGCCAATGCTGTATCCACTGAGCCAAAGCGGTCAGGGCAAGACTATATTTTGATATAAATATGAGATCTGGGAGGCAATGCTAAAATATCAGTGAATATAATACAACTATTCCAATTACATATATACTCAGCAGCTCTGTCTTCATTCCTCCCTCCTTCCCTTCTTGTTTTAAATTCCCTTGCCTTTATCTTTCAATGTCATTTATGTTTCAATCTTTGGAGCATTTATTTTCCCACTAAAGTGAAACACAAAGAATGGCTTTCGTTCCATCTCTGAAAAGTGAAGTGCTGGTGGATTGGCACCAACATCTAGGTCCCCTCATTGGAGAACTGCAAGAGCCATCTCTATTTCCCATCCTCGAGACAGACTCTTCACAACAGATAAATTATATAAATATCAAATTGTCATTTTGTTGAAAGAGGAATCTAAGGCTGAACTGACAGTATGGCTCAGGTCAACCATACATTGATGTGTGAACAGGTAGACAAAGCTCTAGAAGTTAAAACAAGCAAACAAGCAAACAAACAAACAACATTTTAAAAATACATACTAACCCATGTATAAATACTTATACTATTAAATATGGCAAATGAGAGAATGCCAAAGTCTTTTCATTTGTTTTGCATACATTATCTTGAGAAGCACGTGTTTGGATAAAATGTTGAAAACAATAGAAAAAGAGAAAATAAATAAATAGAAATTATTTAATCAGTTTGCTAATTTTCATTCTTCGGCTTCCCTAATAATCTTGTTCTAGTAGGCAGACAAGATGTAAATGTCCTCTGATTGATCTCCCCTCTCTCCTTCGGAAAAATTCCTCTCTAAGCCATGAATTCATCTCCTTCAAGGTTATGCTGATGATATTCATTAACACATAAAACTGAAAGGTGAGTCCATAAAAGACGAAAGCAAACACAAAAGTGGCAATGCACCATAAATGCTGTATCAGACCTCAGCCCATCTGAAGCAAAATTGCTTTGGATGATAAAACTTACTCTTTAGTTACACAGATCCCTGGATTATGTGAACAAAAAAAAATTATACACTGTATTTCTAATTCTAAGGATAAAGTTAAAATTACTAAGATACATAATTTACAATGAATTCATTGAAATGTTAGACCATGTTCAACTCTGACATTCTTCTATTTTGGCATATACTTTTATTCCCCATGATGAAGGCATAATATAGTGCTGGAAATACTCCTTAAGGTTTCTAGGAAGGTGAACAGAGCCCCCAATTTTCCATAACTCATTCTTATCGCCATCAACAAAGCTATATCTAGAAATTCCTCTGGAATTGGTAAGCTTTAGACGAGTGATCTAAAAAGACTAGCAGAGACCATGAGCTCAAAGACCTAAAAGAACAGAGAGGATGGACATCTCATATACCACATGTATCAAATGGCAATTACAGATAGTAAGAGTTTGGAGGAGGGGAGATCACTTATGGAAAGCAGTATGCTATGACAAATGGTAAATAGAGGACACTGCAAATCAGGTGGATGACACGAATGAAAATGTACTAAAGAAGTGCAAGTCTCACATGCGCCATATGGACCTAGTAGCCAAGTGCACAGTAGTCAAATGAGGGAGAAATGAGAGGTTTCTGTAACATTAGATCAGGCGCATGCTCTTGAACTAGAGACACTGGATATTGATCAATATTAAAATGATGGGATGATTTTTTAAAAAAAACTGATCTTCTTTAAATATCAAATAATAGCAATATTTTTTTTAAAAAAACCCATTCTGTAATTCACAATTTCACCATTTTAACCAAACAAGTATTTTCATTACTTTGTATTCCCTTCCAGGGATTTGTCCATATGGCGGAGTATTTTTACCTAGAAGTTGTCATACAATTTTGCACTCAGAATTTTTTCACTGAATATTATAATATTGAACATATCTTTGGTGCTTTTAAAAAATGTTCTTTGAGGAAATATATTTCCTTAGAAGACAGAATTAGAACTATAGCAGACACTTGGGAGATTGAAAACAGACACTGAAAAGAATTTTGCCTTAGCAAGTGTAGCTAAAACTGAAATTATTTCTTGATGGGTTTTTATAAATACACTTCTCTGGAAGGATCTTAAGCATATGGTACATGCTCCACATCTCAAATTTTCCAGAGCAGCACTGATAACAAATATTTTGTTCTACTGAACTTTTCTCCCACCTTCCCTTTCTTTTTCACTTTCAGTTCATCTGGCTTGTCAGGTTTTCTTGATTTAATTCTATATTTTAAGTAAATACACTTGCATTCAAGTATTCCCCCACTTTGTGCAGTGTGAACGTAGGCAATTTGCTTAATCTCTCTAAGCCTTATTTCAACTTCTCTAAAATGAAGGTAGTAACACCTCTTCATGAGACTTCTGATGAATTAGGAAGGGGGTTCATAGGAGGTAGTATGTACCAGAGTTAAGAGCACAGATTCTGAAACCACTCTGCCTGGGTTCAAAATTTTGTTCTAGCCCCAGCAGGGTGATTCAGTTGGTTGGAGCATTGTCCCATACCCAAAAAGGTTGTGGGTTTGATTCCAAATCAGGGCACATACGTAGGTTGTGGGTTTGATCTCTGGTCAGGGCCTCTGCAGGAGGTAGTTGATGAAGGTTTGTTCTCTTTCCCTCTTCCTCTCTCATTAAAAATCAATAAAAATATATATTCAAGTGAGGATTTTAAAAAATTAAAACAACAACAACAACAACAACAACAATTTTCTTCTATGGGATCTTGGTTAGGCTACCCAGTATCTTCTTGCTTCAGTTTCCTTATCAATCCAATTGAGATGATAATAATAATAATGGTATATATATATTCCTGTCTGGATTGTTGTGAGGAACAAAGGAATGAAGTAGACCAAGTGGCTTGGAACTGTACCTGGCGCATGCAAATATTATGTACATTTTCATTGTTCTTACCAGATTACGGTAAGCAGCCAATAGTGGTAACTACAGTTATTACCTTCTACTATTCAAGCAGATACTTTAATCATCTCCAGTAATCAATTTGTGTTTTCATTCACTAAACCTGAGAGACATGAACCTAGTTACTTTAACAAACAGTTATGTAATATTTACCAAGTTCCAGGCACTGCTACAAATACTTTTAAAGTAGCAGCTCATTTAATTTTCACAAGAACCCTATGAAATAGGCACCATTGTTTCTAAGCACATAAAGGTTATGTAACTAGCCCAATGGAATCACAGAGAGATTCCATGTCAATTAGCTCACATACTTGCTGGCCGCTGATAGAGCTGGCATTCTAACCCAGGCTCTGTGACTCTTCCTTCTATACCCTTAACCATAGCACTATGGGGCTTCCAAGAACGGAGAATATCCAACCCACAGGCCCTTTTCTCAAGCAAGCCCCTGGGCCACATGCCAAACACCATAAGCTCCATCTTGACACTTAAATGACAATGGGAACAAGATCTTTAAATATTCTGGCCTCTCCAGTTTGTGTCACTGATCCCCGCCCCCCAAACTCTCACCCCACAGTGGCCACACACAGAAGCCCACCAGTTCAGGAGATGTCTGGGAAATCCAAAACCAGAAGGCAGATGAGAAGCAGTGGGGAGTTTTATTCATGAATGTCTTCACACAAGAATCTAAACGCTGACCGAGGGCATATTGCCCTCCATTGAGGAGAGACTAGCTCCTGCTGGCAGGAAGCTCGGCCTTGACAACAACCACTGAAAGGCAGGCGGAGAGCTGTGCCAGCTGGGGATAGACATCTGGCAGAGGATCAGAGGGCGCCACATCCACTAATCCAACCAGAGCTGGACTGAAGCACATTTCCCCTCGGTACTGTGCGAGAGCCTGCCTGGTCTACTACTGGAAGAATAGAGCTAAGGAAATTCATCCACAAGCAAAGCAGTTTTGAGGTAATGAGGGAGTAACTCTTAATTATGCATCATTAGCAAGGTGTCCTGACCAGATCATAACTGAGGCTGGCCAGAATCTAGTCCAAGCATACCTGTAAAGTTTAAATATTGGTCATCTTGGTTTAATTTAAGGCTTTGTACCTATATAAGCAATAGAAGAGTACCTTGACAATGAGCTAAATAGCTCAAATTCCCTTTTCTCTCTTCTCTCCTCACATACTTACACTCTACCAATGAAAATGCATTACTTTTAAGCGTTTTTATAAAGTTACAGAAGTTAGTTTGCTTCAACAATCGATTTAAGTGATTGATATATTCGAAGTCTTCTCCTTCATGTATATTCAAAGTAAACCCAAGGCTAGCTTTCCCACATGCTGTGGTTTGAGTGTAATTAAGTAGCAATGAGGACTGAGCTTGGCCCTGCCCTTATAATTCTAGATCCTGAGTCCTACTTCCAAATGTCCTTTGCATTGTACAGTTTCTCAGCTACTCCAATTCTTTGCCTTTCTTTCAGTTCCTGTAACTGCAGTGAGTCTGCTTGTCCCCCAAGCCAGCCACAATGCCCCACAGCTCACCCCAGACATCCAACTCCACACCCATCAGAAGCCAGTATTTCATAGATCCTTCCTCTCAGACCATCTAATCACTGATCCCCTGAGAGACTGCTTCTGGGCCCTCAAACTGGTGACTTGTGTGAATTTTAAACTCTACTTTTAACTGGGCTTTTCTTATAATTGTCAACCAAATATGGCCCTTTAATTTCAAAATTCCCTCAACTTCAGGTGAGAAACATCCTGCCCCAGGTACCTTCACAGGTGGGCCAAGTGGGCCACCTTTCCTCCCATCTCTCACCAAAGAAAGACACCCCATCTCTGTCATTAGCTCAGGCAGTTAGGCAAGCCTTCTATTTTCCTGACAGGGTACTTTAGACTTTGAAATGACATCAGATTAGTAGATACAAAGTTAATAGAAGTTGTATAGACCTGGGAATGCTGAGATTTAGAAGTTGGGATACATATTTGTGTTTTACCATAAATACCTGTAACAGAAATATTCCTCCCAAAAAGAAGATTCTAGGATATAGTAGAGATGGGGAGACAAGGTGGGAGGAGGGCATGCAAGAATGTGAATTATTTTTGGATGGCTTTGGGAAAACAACATTTGTCCCCATTCGGGTTAACTGAATAGACAAGCAGTAAGAATATCCTATTTGAAAACTAACATTATAGAGTATCTTGCCATTAAAAAATGGAATTAGCATTTCATATTATCCTGTAATTAAAAATGAGCATTTCCCTCTATGTCCAAACCCATTTTGTATTTGGTCTATACCTAGTTCTCTCTATATATATAAAAGCCTAAGTGACCGTCACAACTAAAACAACCAAACAGACGACGAAACAGGCTGTATGGGGCAACCAGGCCAGCAAGGGGGTTAGTGAGGGACAACCAAAAGACTGAGCAGCAGGCTGCATGGGGTAATCAGGCCAGTGGGGGGGTCAGTGAG
>PVJC01000821.1:0-58588 GCA_004026665.1 Murina feae | reverse complement strand
CTGAACTCCCTAATTACGGGCTGGTAGGAGGTCTAGGAAGCATGGCTTTGGTGAAAATGCAACCTATAGTTCAGAACCCGTAGTAGGAGGGCTTGTTGTATTACATTGTGTTTGTAAGGCCCATGCTCATTGCTGCCGCAGAATTCAACAGCTTAACATTTTCTATGTACATAGAACTACTTTGCTGGAAGTTGTGGAAGATACAAAAATGTTTCAGTCCAATTTCTGCTCACCAGGCATAAGTAACTCAAACACGAGGCAAGCTTTATTTTGTGCCAGATGAGGCTAATGAAAGGGGCATCTACCAGCCCATAACTGAATGTGGCAGGGATCTTAAGACAGGCCCATTCCTAGAAGGATGGAATTCCTCTGATGGCCAACTCTGCCTCACGTGCTCCTGGATGCCCTTGTGAGCTTTCTTACATCACACGGGAGTTAAGGGAACATCCTCCCAGCAGGTTGTCTGGGTTTTTTAATATTTTTCTTTTTATTGATTTCAGAGATGAAGGGAGAGGGAGAAAGAGATAAAAATATTAATGATGAGAGAGAATCATTGGTCCGCTGCCTCCTGCATACCCTTTACCAGGAACTGAGCCTGCAACCAGGGCTTGTGTCCTGACCAGGAATCGAACGGTGACCTCCTGGTTCGTCGGTCCATGCCCAACCACTGGACCACGCCTGCCGGGCCCAATGGTCTTTTCTTTCCTTCACTTTTGATCAAATGTGTATCACTCTGATGAATCTCCCAGCTTGTCCAGCTCTCTCCCCATTTTTCTCACACAGATATTTCTTGTACCTTTAATCCCATTTTGGCTTGTGCCTCTCAGAGGACCAGGACTGGCATGATTACATTTCCCCTGAGCTTTCCTTTAAACCCTGTGCTTTGGAAACCTTGCCTTAGTCACTACTTTAGCAACTAGTTCAAACAACAACCTTCTGGTGTGCATTCATTCTCTGATTTGGCCACGTGAGAAAGATAAGATTATTATTTCCATCACACAGGATGAGAGAAGAGACTTGGGTTAAATAACTTGCCCATAAAATATAATTCCAGAGCACATCTTCTTAACCAACATGATGCTGCTCAGTACTTAACCTACCAAATCAAATTCATTTATGTAAATTTGTAATTCTTGCATCCACTTGAAAGTTTACAAAGGTTCACCTTATTCCTTACCCAGCTATTCTCAAAGTGCCCCATACCCCAAACAGTATTGGAGGAGCATAGACATTGCACCTATTATGACTCAGGAATACATTTTTGCCGCTGCAGACATTCATTAATTTTTCATTGAACAAATACATTTTGAGTAACAATCATGTGCGGGCAATGATAATGAGGAAGGCTGTTCTCTCTCTAAAGAAGTGAACTTTTTTTTCTTTATTGATTAAGGTATTACATGTGTCCTATTAAAGCTAAGGTTTCACTTCAAAAGGATTCCCATCTGCCGAATACCATTTTATCACTTGTCACAAAAGCAAGACTTGGGTCAAAACCTCCACCTCCCAGCCCCATTCCTTTAAAATTTACATCATTGCCTTTTTTAAAATTTAAATTGTTGCCTTTAATTAGTTTCCCTCTGCTAGGACCCTGATGATGTATCGGTCAAAATAGCTAGTTACATCAGAAGCGCTCAAACATTTTTTCCACCTTCCAGCAGATGTCATCCTGTTTGCCAATCACCCACACGAGAAAGTAGAGAGGGTCACCATCTACACCAAATACCACGTGGGGAACAGCTGCTGTTAGAGTCTCCAACACCAGTTACCAGCTCTTGGTTACCTTGGTTGCACTGATGCACAATACCAAAGTCATCCTTTAATTTAGGAAGCAGTAAAAAACAGTGGTAAGTCGGGCTTCAGCATCAGACAGATTTGGGTTTACATCTACCACTTACTGACTCAGATGACAGGCACATCACTTAGCCCCTCGGAACTTCTGTGCCCTTAGCTGACATATATGAGGACTCAGTGAGGCATCCCAAGTACAGTGCCCGGCATCATGAGCAGGCGCTCAGTAAATGCCTCTTGCCATTGCCACAAATCCCCCTTCCCCGCAGGGCTGAGGCTGCTTCCAGACCCATTCCCAGGTCACATAGTCTCAGCACCAAACACAGCGCCTGGTACAGAATAGATGCTTAATGGTTATTTATGTCATGAATAAATGCCTGAAACGTTTGTGATCTATCTACACAGTGGATTCTCTGGCTGAAAATTCACATGGATGCCCTTCCAGACCAAATATACCTTCAGCCACGATTCATAAAAGCAGTTCTAATAACTCTTGAGCCCAATTCCAAAATGCCAGCTTACTCTAAAAGGCCACTGAACATAGGTTTAGAATACAAAGTGAAATTTTCAATTTATCACCTTGCAGTGTCATTTAAAGATGAAAGGTTGAAAGGTTTAATGAGTAGGGGTGAGATAGGGTGTGGCAATGGAAAGGTTTAGGAAAATATCCTAAAGCAATGGTGATTTCGTCTTTAAAAACGTTCATTCAAAACAGATTAATAAATTTTAGTGGCAAGCAGTTACATGGCAATTTTCATCTTCAAAACTGAATATGCTCTCTTTGCATGCAAATGGGGAATACTGACGCCATTTGACAGCTGGATATGTGGAGTTAGAGACTCTCAAATATATTTTCAATGTTGTACAAGAATCTCAGTAATAGTCAAGATGAGTGTCCAGACTTACGCTTATAGGACTTTGATTATAGGATATAAACAAAACTTTTAGTAGTGGGGTATGAGAAAAAGAAGCAAGAGGGAGGCTGAAAGAGAAGAGAGAAAGAAAAAGCAGAGAAATAAAATAGAAAACATTTACTGAGTACCTACATTCCAAAGTAATTATAAGCATTAGTTCACTTAATTCTCAAAGCAACCCTTAGTTTGGATATTACTATGAGAAAACTCAGGCTGATAAATGCTAAGAAATTTGTTCTAACATCTAGTGCATAAAGAAGCTGAGATTCAAACTCAGGTTTTGTCTGACTCTGGAGCCCAAGATTTTTCCAATATCCTTGTCTACAAGGACTTAAGCTCATGGTAGTAAGAGGCATCTCTGCGAGGCAAAAGTGAGCGTGTGTGTGGACATCTGCCCCTGTGAGTCCAATGAGACCATGGAAGGAAACGGCTCTGTGCTGTAACCTGATGGCACTGTTCCAGGTGTGGTATGCAAAACCAGATTCTGCTTGTGCATTTGCCTAATGTTAGGCTTATAATTTCAATAAAGCAATTAGGGAAAACAATTTCTAACTTCCCTGTTGGGGAGTTTAAGCAATCCCAGCCAAGAAGAATGAAACATTTTGTTTCAGCTTTAGTATCTCCACCACTATTGAAGGGGTCAATGATTATTCCAAATTAAAAGATTGCCTTTTTTCAGAATGGGTAGGCAACAGGACATAAAACTCTGGAGTTGAAATATGTGGGTTCAAATTCTGGCTCCCCCACTTATTAACTTGTGTTCTTGGGCTAGCTATTTGTCATTTCCTGCCTCAGTTTCCTCATCTGTAAAATGGACTATAAGAGTAGTACACATTTCAGAAGGTGCTAAAGATTAAATGAGTCTCTGCATGTTCAAATACATAGTAAGTGAAAATAAAAATTAGTTTAGTCTTATTACAATGTATATTAGTTTTGAAGTCTGGTTCTCCTATCACTGGGCTGTGCTAATGCCCCCCTGAAGTCTTGTTACCACCGCAGAACAGACAGAATTCATTTCAGTTTTTGTCAAAAATTGAGATGTCATTGTCAAAGAAATGAATTACATTTAAGTGCCATATCCCCACAGTAAAAGATAACAAACTGTTCCCTCTTATTTTTATTCAAGTGTGAATGATTAATTATTTAAATTCATAACAGCATTTACTACCTACAAGCTGATAGATACAGACAGCAGAATAATAATCAGCAAGGGGCTATCCTCTGATCTTGTTTTATTTTTTCTGTCCACTTTTCTTCATCAATCTCTCCTTACAAAGGAGCACCTTTGCCTTATCATCGCTAATACAAATTTATGAATCTATATCAAGGTTTTTTGAAGCTTGTATTGTTCATTAAAAATAACATGAACAATAGACGATCATCTGATTCTCTAGAAAGGAGGCCACTGGAATATGGTTAGCCATTTTTCTGTGTCTTACCTCCTCAAAGCAAACTGGAGCAGCAGGGAATCCTTCATGTTACTTAAAGACGTGGAATGTAAGGGTTTGTCAAGACTTACTAAGTGCTATGTGTGAAAAGATGGGCACTGAGAAAAGGGATTTTGAAATGTTAAAGAACAAGGAACACACTGCAGCACTATTGACTTCAAAAGCATGAAGGGAATATCCAGAATAGGAAGAAAACATCAAAACGTCATTGTAAAACATGGCACATGCTACCTTCATTGTCAGTGACTGTAAGTACAAAACATGGGATCAGCTTTAGGGGGGTGGGGGAACTCTCACTCAGGATATTTTATTGATGTGCCTTTATTTGCTAGAGACCTCTTAATTCTCAATGGGTTTCTGAAACTGTCAGAAATCCTACAAGTGTGAATAGTGTTGCATAAGCAAAATTAATGTCTCCACTGCTGAGTGTGATATTTTAGGCTTTATATATGCCTTATTAGCAGTTTTATAAAGTAAAAATGGAACTGGAAATCTGCTACCATTTACATTCTTCAGCCTATCTGACCTTAGGTCGTTATTTCAATCTGGCATTTATCCCAGTGTTGTAAAGCCAGCACTCTCACCCACCCATGAGTTCTGCTTCACAATTTACCTTCACTAACCACCACCTAAGATTTGAATGTAAAGATCGAGTCAATTAAATAAACACAGGAAGATCAACAGAACACTGTTTGCTTTTGGATTTATTACAATCTGACTCTGGAATAAGAGTGATATGTGGCATGTGTGTGCGTGTGTGTAAGAGAGAGAGGATTCAAAGGTCACTTCTGCATTTCCTTGGTAAATCTCAGACATCATTTATATTAGAAACTAGAAGCCTGGTTCTAGTTTCATGCACTGGCGGGGGGCAGGGTGTGTCCCTCAGCCCAGACTGCACTCTCTCCAATCTGGGACATCCCTCTCACAATCTGGGACTGCTGGCACCCAACCACTTGCCTGCCTGCCAGCCTGATCACCCCCTAACCACTCCCCTGCCAGCCTGATCAATGCCTAACTGCCCTCCCCTGCAGGCCTGATCACCCACAACTGCCCTCCCCTGCTGGCCATCTTGTGGCAGCCATCTTGTGACCACATGGAGGTGGCCATCTTGTGTGAGTGTGTGATGGTCAATTTGCATATTACTTCTTTATTATATAGGATAGTTTTGTTTCTAAACACTTGAGACTAATTGCTGATTTACCAGTAGAGGACAGGGTACTATTTCCAACCACACTGGTATTGGGTGCAATTGTTCTAACATGCTCCCACAGCCACTCCCCACTTCTGTAAAGGTAAATTTATGGAGTAGGGGAGATGGTGTGGAGAAAAAAGTACAGAACTCAGAGGACACCTGGGTGTCAGTAACATAAATGCTATTCATTAATTTGTGGAAGGGCAATTCACTTAATCCCGCAAGGCCTTGGCCTCCTATATTAAATTCAGGAAGTTGAAATAATCGTTAGGGAGGGAACCTTATAATTCCAAACTTCTGTGGCTTGTCAGGATTGTTGTGTTGACAGAAAATCTGAGCCCTACCTATATTATCTAAAAATGACCAGAACTGGGCCATCATTGCTTTTGAGTTCTGAATGGCCTTGGCTTGCTGGCAAGGTGAAATAACATTTCTGAATTCATTTGGAAGGGGGCAATGTCCAGAGTACCATACTGAATATGTTGTATCTGAGAGGGCAGTGAGGCACTGGAATAGGGTTACACTGAACAGCTGGTTATGGATGGAAGTTGGACTAGAGATAAATTAAGTAATGGGAGTGAATGAGACTGGACTTGAAAACTAAAAATTGGGAGAACACTGGAAAATTAGAAAAAAAACGGATGCCCTGGCCAGGACCTGAGATGTGTAAGACATAGCCAAGCTTCTGAACTACCTATGCTCTCCTTAAACTGTATTTTTCCAGAGAAAGCCACAACAGAGCACAGCAAAGTGGCAAATCAAGTATGAACTAACACAGTGCATCCCAATACATATCACAGATAGTCAGTACCTAAGTGACAGGTCCACTTGGTAGGATTTGTGTGAAAACTAGGGACCCGGCGCATAAAAATTTGTGCACTCAGGGGAATCCCTCAGCCTGACCTGTGCCCACTCGCAGTCTGGGACCTCTTGGGGGATGTCCACCTGCTGGTGTGCCTGGTCAGCCTGGGTGAGGGGCTGATGGCTGTTTGCAGTCTGGCCAAGCTCTCCAGTAGGGACTCTCACCCCATGGGGATGTGCCAGCCTGGGTGAGGGGCTGAGGGCCATTTTCAGGCTGCCCACAGCTCCTTCAGTGTTTGGGTTCCTACTGGGGTGCCTGGCCACCTTGTGTGAGGGGCAAAGGACTGTTTCAGGCTGGCCACAGCCCCTTCAGGGTTTGGGTCCCTACTGAGATGCCTGACTGGAAACAGGTATCTGGGATTTATTTAACTTCTATAATTGAAACTTTGTTGCCTTGGTCCTCCACTCAAAGCCTGGGTTGACCCTGGCAACCCAAGGTCCCAGCCTGACAGGTATCTGGGATTTGTTTATTTTCTATAACTGAAACTTTGTAGCCTTGAGTAGAGCTCAGGGCTCCCAGGACACTGGCTTCCTCCATTGCCCAGGGCAACCCCAGCTCCGTGGATGCCGCCATCTTAGTTGAGTCAATTTGCATATTTTCTCCTGATTGGTTGGTGGGTGTGGCTTGTGGGCTTAATGGAGTGAGGGTTAATTTGCATATTACTCTTTTATTAGATTAGATATGCACTTGTTCATTCCTTCACTCAATAATTATTTATTGAGAATCTACTAGATATAGACAAATACTAGTTATAGACAAATAAGCAAAAAACTCTGTCTCTTAGGGTTTACCTTGTGGTAGAAAGAATGAGATAAATAATAAACAACTAAATAAGCCATATGTGCTATGAGAAAATAAGCAAAATTTTAGGAACAAAGATTGAGGTGACTTAGGTAGTTTGGTCAAGACTTTGCTTGTCTCAGACTTCAAGAGGAAGCTACTGCTCTACCCTATCAGCTGTCTGGTCATTGGCATGCACCTTGTTTAGGCACTCACATTCATGCTCACTGGATATATAGACAGCTGTCCTCCCACACATCCCCAGAGCTCAGGAGCAAATTGGTAGCAAATTAACCTACTGAGCAGAAAAAGAGTTCAAAGGGGGTTATATAGGAGCATAGTATTTAACAGATGAAAGCTTCCAGCATCCCAGCCTTCATGCTGTTTTGTTGATGAGTTTTTAATTTCTTCTTCTTGGCTTCTTGGATGAAATACCAAGTAAGGGAAAAATCTAGAAGGCATTTATTTGACCCCTAAAAACCTGGAAAGTTCTGTCCTTTCTGACACAAATAAAAAAGGAATCTGATCAAATAATGTCTACATACTTCTACATAACATGTATCCTCCTCTATAAAGAATAGCTTTTTGTTTCATAGTGCATCATTTTACTATTGTTCTGGAATTCCAATTTGGTAATTCAGATCTTAAACATAGACCACTGGTTAAACCTAAAATTAAGCCTGAAAAAAATATATACGTATGTTGATGTGAGTATAACACAGTGCTATATTACGATATTTGAGAGGAATTATAAAACGTCTCTCCACCAGTGGAATGAAAGGTTAAATGTCCACCAATAGATATTTGTTTCAGCCATCCTTGTAACGACCTTATCTCTTAAAGACCTTTTCTAAAGTGTACATGTTACCTTGTCAAGGAGATGACACCTGGAAGAGATGTTTTTTGAGGCAAAATGTCATTTAATTAAGCAAAGACAATTCTGAGGACTTGTCCTCAATTTTGAGTTTGTCGCCCCCCCACCCCCACCTCCACTTCCCTAGTTGGAGTTTTATCTTGTTCCTCAGCTGTGCTCTAACATTCATGTGACTGCTGGGAGGCTAGACTAGTTTGGTGAACTCTCCTGACTAATGCAAAATGCAAGATTTGTGTCAAAGACAGCGTGTGCAGTAACAAATGGATCTTAAATCACACATGTTTACAGTTATAGATCAGTACCACAGGCTCACTAATTATATATGAGGTAAACCTAAGGAGAAAATGCAATTTTTTTCTAGACTTCCTTGAAGAGGTGTTTTGGATTCTTTTTATAAACCCTGCATATATAAAACTGCTTTCTTGCCCTAACCAGTTTGGCTCAGTGGATAGAGCATCGGCCTGCAGACTGAAGGGTCCTGGGTTCGATTCTGGTCAAGGGCATGTACCTTGGTTGCTGGCAAATCCCCAGTAGGGGGTATGCAGGAGGCAGCTGATTGATGTGTCTCTCATCGATGTTTCTCACTCTCTATTCCTCACCCTTCTTCTCTGTAAAAAATCAATAAAATATATTAAAAATAAATGTATAAATAAATAAATAAAACTGCTTTCTTCCTGAGAGATTACTCATTCTAGGAAAGAATGTCTGGCAAAGAGGAAATCATTTTTTTCAGGCAAGGAACCCATAGCAGAATTTAGTTTTCATTAGCATAGAAATGTGCAAGGTTTTCAAAGCTCATATTGTCTATCTCTGTGACTTCCAAAAAGATTTCCTTGAAGACAGAATCTCCACGTTCTGGAATGCTTTTGCTGGAGCTCTTTCAGTTTCTTCACAAAGACGCATTGGGGAACTCGGTGGAAAATAGCCCAACCAGCCCATTGCTGTGAAGTTCTCCCACGTGGGTACCTGAATCGGTGCTCCTCAGATTCTAACGAGCATGTGAAACACCTGGGGATACTGTTAAACATGCAGCGTTTGATTTGATCTGCCCAAGATGGGGCCTACGTGTCCGTGTTTCCAGCACAATTCTAGTTAATGGCTCGGCTGGTTGATTCAAGGGACACACTTTCGTGTGGCCAGTGTTAGACCATTTGCAAAAGCCAGCGTTGCACTCAGTGAACGAGCACTTATTCTCCGATAAACACTGTGCTGGCTGTGCTCTTCCTCAGTGGCATCACTAAAAGACTGCAAAGTTATTTAGAGAATGTCGTTCAGTTCGTGGAGAGGCATAGAATCATGTGACTCAGCTTCCCCATTGGTTGAAAAACGTCTCTTGGGGGTTTGCTTAAAGTCATTCAATAGAATTAAAGTAGAGTGTGGACATACACATTTACCAAATGATTCTTCTCATCAGACAGGAAGCACTTCTTAGCATTACCAAAAGTTGCAGGCAGTCATTGCAGTCGGCTAGACCTTGATGGGAATCCCGATTCTTCCACTTAATAACTATAACTTTGGGTAAGTTTCTTAACTTCTCTCCACCTTGATTTTCTTATATATAAAAAAAAGGAGGTAACAAACTAATCTTTAGGATGGGTTTGATGATTAAGTGAATTAATGGATAGAAAACCTAAGCACAGTGGCAGACACACAGTAGGTGTTCCAGTTACTATTGCTTCATAACAAATCACCCCAAACTTAGTGGATAAAACAACCACCATTACTCTATGCCATGAATTCTGTGGGTCAGGGATAGGAAATGGCATGACAGCCTCAGTGTAGTCTAATTTTTGACATGCTATAACCAGGCTTCAAGCATGCGTTTAACAGTGAGTCAGGTGAAAGCTGCTTCTCCTTTCATGAGCTAGCCTCAAAGGTCAGCATAACTTCTACCACATTCTAAGGGTAGATGAATCAGACCCACTTATCAATAGCAGAGTAGCAAAGTCTCATTGCAGAAAAATATATGCAAGACAGCCAACTTTGGAAAATAAAGTCTGCCACAGTAGGCAAACAATTATTATTTCTCTCTTTCTTTTGGTCCAGAAACCTATCAAGTAGTTTGCTACAATGTCATCTGCAACTCTACTCTTACCCTGCAAAAACTCAATCCTGGGTGCTCCCAAGGTAATTGTTTAATCTGCTCACTGCATCTATATCCGCCACTTAGCCTAAGAATGTCTCTGCAGTTCCTAGTTCATAAGCACAACTAAGTATATTCAGAGAAGTGTTGACCCTCACTCCAAAGTGTGGACAACAATCATCTTCAACCTATGGACCTTTCAAGTCATGAAGAGATATTTTTCAAAACAAAACAACCACTCTTCCTCAAGATCCAAAGACAACCTCCTGTCTCTGGGTCAGGAGATCACACCCAAACTCCTTGATAGCAATGGCCCTAACTCTGATTATCCTCCAGTTTCTAGACTGGGATTACATAGCAGCGTATGGTGCAGAGTTGGTGCTCAGTAATATTGCATCGATGCAATTCCATTCTCGGTGTGCACACGACTTTCTTTCCTCTCCAGATCCTTTTGAGTCAGGTTCATCATCATTAACCTTTTCCTCCTTATGTTCCCCAGCTGGATATTTACCAACCATACCAGTTACCCACAACAATAGTGAATACAATTCCAAAAATATCATTTCCTCATCTCAAGTAAGTTACTTTTCAAGTACGTAATTGAAAATGAAAGGACTAAGAGCCCCTTTAAAGTCAAATCTCAGAATTCCAGCTTCAGTTAACTGTTTACAGTCTCTGTGCACTTAACTTTGGAATCTACTGCATTTTGATATAGTCATTTTCTCTTGAATGACTCCTCTTAATGGAACTATCAATATCCATTACTCTAGAGTCATAACTACATGCCAAGGGCCAGGCCTGAGTACTGGGTTAAGGAACAAAATTTAAATAAATAATGAGGTGCCTATTTTGAATATAAGCAAGTTATTTGTATATGTTACTATGGAACAAAAGAAATAATTCCACATGCCACATGGAAAAAAATATTCTGTCTCATTATAGTTCTCTCATTGCTTTGGCCATGTAAGATAAACTACACTCTTTTGATATCTCAGCATATCTAAATTACTACTAAAAATTATTATAACTGATTGCCATAGTGGAAAGCTACTAAAAAATGTCATGCACTTCATCAGAAAGAAATGCCCGGTATTTCTATCACCTACGAATTTGTTTTCCTAGCATCATACTTGTTACTCAATTTCATTTATTTTGTTCACTTTCAAAGTAAAAGTAGCTTTTTCACAGTAACACTATAGCTCTTCCCTTAATAACTGTAGAAACCTCCATCTATTTCTGTCAAATTTGACAGAAAAGACAGGACCTTGAGTCTTTCTTGGACCTTCATACACACATGAAGGAACACTCCAAAATAACTTTCAAAATAATTAAATAACAAGTATGGGTTAGACTAACTTTCTCCCAATTGTTTTAGACTTCTAGATCTAAAGCATAAGCCACTTTGCTTGGAAACCTTCACTCCTTGCTTTTACTTTTTCATCACTCTTCTAAACCTTAGCATGCTGTCTTCCACTAAACTACTACAGAGAGAAAAAAGGATCCCTTGAGGGCCACTTATGGCACCCTAACCCTAACAGCCACAAAATGGCCCTTTCTCTGCCCTCATTTCACTGTATTGGCTAAGACAATAGGGTCAGTCATTGCTAGATCTTGATGAACTTACTTCCATTATGACACTTTTATGAATGTTCCTGCTCTGTCTCCTGGCCTGGCTGTGCTTTCTACCTATTCTTTTCATATCTAGGCATTTCTAAATTTTTATTCTTGATTTCAATCCTATAAAATGTCATCTTCCTCAATGAGCTCATTTAATGCCAAGGTGTCAGTAGTTACCTGTACAAGTTTGACTCCACTCTCAACCTCTCTAGAACTGTAACTCATTTCCCGTTACCTATTGGATACTTCTAATTAAATACTAGCTGCTCAAATTCCAAAACTATCACCCTTTTTCCTCAAATAAGCTCATCCTCTTAATGTTTTATTTTGTGTTTGTAACTTCTTTTTTTAGTCACCTGGGTTTGAATCCTAGGAATCATCTTTGATTTTTCTCTCTCTCTATTCACTATACAAAATAAATTACCAAATTCTTTTGTTTTTTTCCCCATGAAATGACTCTCAATTATAGCTTTCCTTCCATTTTCCAGGACCACCAAAACATTAAGTTACCCCTAAACTGAACTTGACATTCCAGGATCTCTCCACTCCAATCTATCTGGTGCATTTGCATACTCACACATGTATGCATTCACATCAACATCCTTCCTGCTCATGCCTTCCATATTCTTATCCCAATACAAGAAAGTCTCTCCAGGACCTACCAACACCATGCAAATTTTTGTTAGACTTTCTTTTTCTGTTAACTAAGACCCCCCACAACCTACATCCAAAATGTCCATTTTTATCCCTGATCTAGCAAAATGGTTCTTTCAGAGTTCCCACAGATAAAGTTTGAGAATTTCTGCCAAACATCTTATCCACTTTACTTATTTGATTGTCCACTTCCAATAAACTTATATCAATCTCCAGTGCCTACTTTAAATTCTACTTTCCTCATGATTTTTTCCATGTCTCTCTGAAACTATATAGGCCCTGTTTATATTATAACCATATGAAACTAATGATATTCAACCAGTTTTGACAAACAAAAATTCCAGTTTTACATGGCTTAACCCAATATGCTGTCTGATTATTTGATATTGTATATATCTGCCTTTGAAATCCTAACTGTGCTTTATACCCATTATATTATCTTGGACAAGTCACTTCATCTCTCTATTTCTTTATTTCTTCATCTGAAAACATAGTTTAACTGGGCTTGCCATACCAATCTTGAAAAATTTTTGAATGTTCAGAAAGTGGGTTTGAAAACGTTAGGAAGTAATAATATCATGTATGATACCATATGAGCACCTTGGTAGTGAATTTCTCTGACCTGTAGGAATTTGAATCCATATGTTTATTCTTTGCTATTATATATGCTTAAGGACATGGTCTGAGTCTGTTTTTTATTTGTTATCATCAAAGTCTAATAAAGTGCCTAGCTGTGATAGGTAGTCAATAAGTTATTGTTGGACTTAGTTTAACTGCATTTTCAAGGTAGTAAGGATTGGCAGTTTATAAATATTCAATGAACTCGGAATTAGAAATATAAACCCTTGCTTACAATAACTGTGTTGACTTGAAATGTTGATGGGTTGAATTTTAAGATGTTTATATTTTCTATGGATAATTTTAAATATATATATATATTTATATTTATATATATATATATATATATATATATATATATATATATATATATAGAGAGAGAGAGAGAGAGAGAGAGAGAGAGAGAGAGGTTCTTCCACATATAAGATATATTAGGTAATACAGGATATAATTGATAAGGTTCCTGACCATAAGGAGCCTACTAGTTAGTAGAGAAGGGGAAAAAATGAGTAAGTAAATTTAAAGGCAATGTGTATTAAATGACTTAAGAACAAAAACATCAAAGTCCTACAGTGTCAGGACTCAAGCATGAGACAGATCTAAGCTAGAGAAGAAAAATCTAAGGATAAGAATGAGCGGTGGGAAATAATCCTGGCTATAGAGGCAAACATTCATGTCCAAAGAGCATTCCAAGTTGCGTTATGATTTAAGCTGAAGATATCAATTCAGAGACTATATAGCTCAACAGATATGGCATAGTAATAATGATATTATGAATGTAAACCAAGCATGTCAAACTCAAGGGCTAACATGAGCCAAATAAATAAGGTTTAAGTTTATGTGGGCCACAAAAAAACAAAAGCTTCAATTTTGATAGAGACGTAGGTTTACTTCCATAGACATGCTGAATACAAAGGGCTGAAATAGATGAGTAATTGTTAACATAAAATAATAGGACATTTTAACAAAAATTAATATTTTTTCTTGAATATTAACTTACCAGACACTGAATAACTGCACAAATTAATAAGCGTAATGCAAATAAACCTATTTTTCTTGTTCTTCAAAAGTGAAATATTTTCTGTTGTGCACACCAAACAAGTGAGTGCAAGACTAATGACGTGGCAGCCAGCTGCTAAAATATTCGCTGCTAGTATTAGATGAGAGAAATGGTGTGCCTGTGTGTAAGGCGCATAAGGGAAATGAATGCAACACAATTATAGTCATTAGTCATTAGCGAACATTATAGTTTATTATTAATAACTAGATGCCCAATGCACAAAATTCTTGCATGGGTAGGGTCCGTAGGCCTGGCTGGCAATCAGGGTTGATCAGGGCCTTCTGGCTGCAGGCCGGGGCCTTCCTTTGTTCCGCGCCACCCCCTGGTGGTCAGTGCATGTTATAGCAAGCAATCAAACTCCTGGTCTCCCAAACCCCACAGGAGACACTTTGCATATAAGCCTTTTATATATATAGGAAGACTGTGTTTAACAAGATATTGTAAAAATTAAGTTACAAAATTTTTATTAAAATATTTCTTACATACTGTTATATTGGCTGGGCCACAAAAATATTTGTTGTGGGCCACATGCAGCCAGTGGGCCATGAGTTTGACATGCTTCATGTTAACAATAACGACAGCTAATATGTTTGACTATTTACTATATGGCAAGCAATGTACTAAGGATTAACTAATTTACCTCACAATGATCCTGTGAAACAGGTATTCTTAATGTGCCAATTTCCACATGAGGAAAGTAAGTCTTTAAATGATTTAGTAATATTCCAATGGTCAAGCAGGTAGTAGGAGACTAGAAATTAAATGACACTTGAAAAAGGATGGAAGATCATTTTAGGTGATCATTTCATAGACTAGAGAGAACCAAAGTAACATCTAGCACCAGTCTGCAAAGGCAGAGGCTAGCAGGATCCAGATCGGCTCTGTGTCCAACAATGGAATCCAAACTCAGAAGAAAAAAAAAACAAACTGAAATGCTGGGCAGAAAAACTAGGACAGAAGAGTATATAAACAGAGTCTCCATGAGGAAGGAGTGAAGAGGAGACAGTATAAAAGCCAAAACTTAGAAGCTCACTCCCCAGGATGCTCAGTCTACAGAAATGAGCTGAAATCCAGAATATGGTGAACTTGAGGCTCTTATCATTCTTCCTTCCTAGAAGTACCAGGCAGGATTGAGCCTACAGGTGGGGAGCATCTGTAGATGCTTTGGTATTGAATTTGGCTACAGAGGTAATACTACAAGGGATAAGCCAACATCCAAAATTTAGGCGTGGACATTTATATATATAAAAGCCTAAGCAACCCTCTGACCATTGGACTATCTGATCAGTAGCTATGATGTACAATGACCCCTAGGGGGCAGACGCTCTGACCGGCAGCTATGTCATGCACTGACCACCAGGGGGCAGACACTCAACACAGGAACTGCCAAGCTGTGGTGACTTGGCAGCTACTGTTCTTGGGTGACACACCCGGAACCAGAGAAGAGAGTGCCCCATTCCGGGATGCATTACCCAAGAACCACCCTCTCACAATCTAGGACCCCTCAGGGGATGTCGAATTACCACAGGCAAGGCCAAGGACCCCGACTGTGCCTCTAGTTGGATTATAAAAGGTCCTCGTGGAGAAGATAAGATTTGACTTGGATATTCAAGAAATAGAATGACTTAAAGAATGGGGAAAAGAAAATAACTATATATATATATATATATATATATATATATATATATATATATATTGATTTCAGAAAGGAAGAGAGAGAGAGAAACATCAATGATGAGAGAGAATCATTGATCGGCTGCTTCCTGCATGCCCCACACTGGGGATCGAGCCTGCAGTCTGGGCATGTGTCCTGACTGGAACTGTGACCTCCTGGTTCCTAGGTTGATGCCCAACCACTGAGCAACACCAGCTGGGTTAAAATAACTGCTTATGACGAACAGATGTAGCCAAGAAATAGGAAGTAACCCAGTCTTGCTTAACCAAAGTATTGATTCAGGAAAGTAGCTGAAGAAAGTAGATAAAAATGGATACCAGATTGGGGACTCCATATAGGACCTGATAGGATAAATGATGCCATATAGAGTCCTGAGATAAGGCGGAATGTTTTCTCTACTTCAAACTACTAATTGTTCAAGAATGATAAAAGGATAATTAACAATCATTCAGTGGTAAATTATACAGTTTGGGTATTTCTAAGGCATTTGATCCCTTCAGCATCCCTATTGCTCACTGATTTGGGCCATTTTATTACTGAATTCATTTCTTTTCTGGGAGATGCGCCAGGCAGGTAGGAGACAACACTAAATCCATCAGTTCTGCCACTTGTTAACAATTCTGCCATTTGAAACTATGGGTTAAAATAAAGTTTGGAGGCTACTTCTGAATTCCATTTCTCGCTCCTATTTCTGCTCGTCAATAACATGGAATTAGTCACAACCATTAATCTCTTCACAGACATGTTAGGGTTAGATAACTCAAATATTTCTTGTAAAGCAAAGGAGCCCCACATTCCCATAAATGTCACACAGGAAATCTTTCCACAGGCAGCTTCGAGAACAAAGCCATCAACCAGCACCAACATCCTTCACAGAGGAGCCTGCACACTGACGGACGCATTTCCGTCCCCTACTAGTTTGGGATGCCTGTTCATATTCTTCTTGCCATACTGTTTTCCTCTGCTCCCACATCTTTTCCTCACCTATCACTCTTATATGTATATTTCACTTCCACTGCCCGCTCCTCCCTTCACAGTCCCCTATCCATATACACACTGGTCCCAATAGAGCCATAGTCTTGCTTTTATACACACACTCAAATCTATTTTCTTCTGCTGTACTTAGTGGAGAATAATATGTCAATATTGTAAAATCTTTTCTCACATTTAAAATGCGTGAAAGTTGGTCATTATTACTGTTAGTAATGGTCTCAGATATTTTGTTAGAATACTTAAAGGGGAAGGAATAAACGGAGCAGAGAAAATAGTCTTTATTTGCATATGACACTGGATATGAGTTTCAACGGAATCGTCAGGCTTAAAGTACAAGAGAACACAGGGGTTTGAAGAGAAACGATGCTGAAACAGCTGGGAGGGGGAAGAGGGACTAGTTATGGGTGATGAGACACATCTCCCTTCCTTTTCCCTGTCTCTGCTTTAGGCTTTCAGTCCTCACTCAACAGCACACACACCTGAGTGAACACCACCGCCCTCCTAATACAAGTAAACTCTCTACGCAAGTAATGGCTCTTACATCTGTCACAAATAATTAGAAATGTTATAAGTCAGATAAAAATACCCCACTGGTTGCTATTATATTTTCTAAGATAACTTATCAGACCTCCAATTGACTGCGACTTCCAATTTTTCAAAATTAAATTTATCTGCTTCTTTACCTCCATTGTTAAATATTTGCTATTATGTATGCCAACAGTGACTAAGGCTGGAAAGATCTGACCTGCAGCAAATCTTTCAAATAGACTCATTTTCGTTATTTTTCAATGCTTAATTCGCAAGCACCCATGTGGTCTCACGACACACTGCCAAGTAGGCATTATTACAGATAATAAAACCACGTCACAGAGCTATTAGTCCAATGAATTACTAATTCATATAACCAGTAAGCAATGGAATGTAAGGTTCAAATAAAACTGTCTATCAATTTGTTTTAGTACACCACACTGCCTTTCACAAATAAAAGGAAATCCTGTAATGGGACTAAGTAATTACCATTTTTCCTATAAAGACTCCAATGAGTACATTATTTTATGTAAGTGAAAATGATAATGCCCTGCAGACCACTTCCTACTCCCTTAAAAAACACTCTCATCAGCCTCTTGTCTCTCTTTAAAGAATCTCAGGGAAAGAAGCAACACAGGAATTAATCACATTTTACAGACCAGGAAACTGAGTTTAAAAGATGTGGAGGCTTGCTCAAAGCTCGCAGAGGTCCTCAAACTACGGCCTTCAGGCCACATGCGGCCCGCCAAGGACATTTATCCAGCCCGCCGGGTGTTTTTGCCGCCTTGTTTTTTTACTTCAAAATAAGATATGTATGGTGTGCATAGGAATTTGTTCATAGCTTTTTTTTTTTTTTTTAATTATAGTCCATCCCTCCAACAGTCTGAGGGACAGTGAACTGGCCCCCTGTTTAAAAAGTTTGAGGACCCCTGCTCCATGGCCATCGAGCACAGGAGGCTGGGATCTGTGTCTTGCTGGGCACTCCAGGTGGGGAGGAATTCTCACAGCGCTACTACACCATATTGCCTTCTTTTGTAAACCAACATTTGCATATGTTTATTTCTTTAAAATTGAATTCATACCTAATAAAATCCTCCTATGGAGCTCAGCAGAATAATAGTACTTCCTTTTACCATCACACAGAAGTCCTGAACACTATTACGAAGGCCCATAAAGATAGAAATCACCTAATTCCACTCCAGAAATGATCATGACTGTGGTTCCTCCATAAATAGCCCAATGTACCTGCTAGATCTGATTTTAATTCATCATGAAAACAGAAGCAAGCAGAGTCTTGGGCTGAAGAGGTGAACGTAGACAGACAGCTCCAGAGCTGGATGCTGACCGTGCCTTTTATTGATGACGGCTCATGTCTAATCAGTGCCTTCTAAGAACTGAGCCAGCGCTTAGCACTCCAGGTGCATTTCGCAGCAGCACAGGGAGTGCATTTGGTGGGTGATTTAGAACTTGCTTCACCTGCCCAGCAAGACACAACGGGATACAGAACTGGGCTCAGACCTACAATTCCGTGCTTCTCAGGCACTTCCTAAAACTCTCTGAAAAATGGCTATTTCACTTACAAAGCAGGATGGATGCTGCCTACCTCACAGATTAGCTGCAGCGCAAGGCCAGGGACATAATGCAGGGCTCCACTTGGCACAGTCAGTATTAAGCACAATAAATAACTGCTTTCACAATATGAGCTTTCAGCTACTATAGTTTACTTATTTCACCTTCAAAAAATATATCTGAGAAGAATCTAATAAAAATATTCTTTATGACACATTCACTTGGGACACAGAGATTTCCAGAAGTTTACCAAGGGACAGCTTTGCTAGCAGTTAATAAGGGTTCAAACAGCCTCCACAGGGGCAGGTCAAAACACAAAATAAATAGGCTCTTTAAAGCAGCTGTAGAAGAAAAGAGGAGGAACTATAATGGCAAATCCATAGTGAAACAGTCAGCATCGGCTGATCTATCCGTCGATGAGCTGGCAGACGAGGAGGGTAAGTGCTCTCATTATGATGCCAGCATTTCCCGCTTGGTTCTAGGTGAAATCTATGGCACACGTCTCACCGCCATGTAGAGGCTCCTTTGTCAGGTCTGACACAGAGCATTTATTTCCCAGATGTCGAAGTTCCTCTCTGCTGGGAACATTTTGAGGCAACAGTGTCGCAGTGCGGTTACAGAGAGAGTCCCTGGTTGAATGGCAAGGAGCTAAGGGCGGGAAGGAGCCATATATTGTTAATTTTTTGCTATGTTCAGTGCCCACCGAGGGATGGACAGAGTAGAGGGTCAAGAATTAGTGACTGGATGATTTCACACTGACTCTATTGTAGTTATCCCCAATCCTCATGTTCACTCCTTTGCTCCCAGAAAGAATGGCTAAATAGAACAAAACTGGGAGGTGCCAAATCCACATATTTTAGGTTTGGGGGTGCTTTGGAAGGTTTTTGAAACTGCCAACTCACATGCCTTATAATTGCATGATCCATGGACCAAAAGCAGCCTAAGGTACCGTGTACTCCTCAGAATTACAAAATGTACCAACAGTTTAAATTACATCCCCGTTTCCTGACCTCAGTTACCAGGTGGGAGAGCTGTAGGTGAAGGGCAGTACCTTTCACCCGGGCCTTTTCACACTGAGATGCCCTCTAGACATTCTACCCACTTCTCATCCCAAAATTGCTCTCTACACATACACCACATGCATGGGACTCAGGATCTTTTCATCTCCCTGATCTTCTCATCTTCCTTTTTTTAAAAAATGTATCCTTATTGTTGAAAGTATTACAGATGTCCCCTTTCTCTCTCTCCCCCCCCCCCATTGACCCTCTCCATCCCGAAGCATACCTCCCCCCAGGACTACTACACTATTGTCCATGTCTCATATCTTTCTTGAGTGCTTCCATAATAAATCATTTAACTCACATCAATTCAAAGTTCTCCTGGCAGACCAAATTCAACAGTGAGCCAAGAATAACTGGCTCTGATAAAAATGAACCACCAACAAGGTGCATGCTCAATGAACTGAAAACAAATAAGAAGGCTTTGGTAAATTACCACTTCCAAGCAAAACCAATGGCCATTCATGTTGGCCATAACTAAACGTCTGCCATACCAAAAGAGCTAGAAAATAAATGGGTTAGTCTACAGAGCAACAGCCTGCATTTCTTGAACCATTAGGATTAGAGAGAGCCCTTGAAGTGACAGGCTACAGATTGCTGTGCCCAACCACAGACATGGAATAATCAAGCTTCCCGTTCTCTGCATATGTGCTATTGATGCTCCGTCAGACAAAGTGTCACTGAAATGTAAAGGAACCAGCTTTAATCTGAGGCTGCCACCACCACAATCCTTAGAAAGAGAAAAGAAAAATGGTAAAGCATGCATAATTCCCTTTCTAGGAAGCAACAAAAGAGGTAAAAGAATTCCTTAATTTTTATGGAAGTAGATAAGTAGAACAGTCTTAACTTTACCTGCAGGGAATGAACAAAACCAATGGTTCTCAAAGGGCTATCCCAGACCAGCAGTATCCACCTCGTTTGACAATCTGTGGTGCAAATGCTCGGGCCCTCCCCGGAAATAGAAACTGTGGTGGAGCCGGGCAATTTGTTTTAACAAGCCCTCCAGGTGATTCTAATAAATATTGAATAAGACAACTTCAATGGAAGCTGGACTAAGGTAAAATCAAACCTAAAGTCCACACAGAAGATAAGAAAAGGGAATTTATTGCTGGGGCACAAAGATTATGCTCTTCTACCAGTTTTGTGTTCTTTGGCAACTTATATATCTTCGTTTCATTCTTTAGTTTCCTCATCTCTAAAATGGAAATAATACCATCTGGTTCACTAGGTGAATAATTCTAGGATTAATAAAATGTACTTGAAATAATTGTGAGCATTCAGAAATATTAGCTATTATTATTAAAAGTTCAAATGAATGGCCAGTATGGCTCAGTGGTTGAGCATCAACCCATGAACCAAAAGGTCACCAATTCCATTCTCATTTGGGGCACATGGATTATTGGGTCATCCCCATAGGGGGCATCCAGGTGGGAGATGATTGATGTTTCTCTCTTTTAAAAAAGGTTCAAATTAATGCCAAAAACAAAACATACAAACCTCAAGAAAATGTCCACAGATATAATCAAATGTTAGCAAACCAAATGTAAATGAGAAACTTTACATTTGGGGAGAGAGGTTCCCAATTGTGAAGTGTGTAGCAACAGGAGAGGCAGTTAATGAGATCTGATGACCAGTCCATCTGTCGAGTTTCCATTTTGAGCAGGAAAAAGTAAATGCCCTTAGATAACTGTTCCTGGGGTAACTCATGTTCCCTTAACCTGGAATATCAAGACCAGGGAGCAGAAGATAAGATAAATACTCTCTTGGTTCAAAACAGCAACCAAATCCATTTAAAAAGTAAGAATTTTTGACCAAAGAAAATTTTTAAGCAGCAGGCTCAATTGCCAGATAGAACCATAAAATGAGTCCTAACCAGAATTTAAAAAAGGTAAATATCTCTGCATCTTCAAAATCAAGTTTGAGAGGAAAGTTTGTAACCCCAAAACTAACCAAATAAAAACAAAGGGTCCATCAGGAAATGCCAAAAACTAATTCAAGATTTAAAAGTTAAATTATAGCAGAGGCAGGCTGAACATTGATGTTGGTGATGTAAGACACCCAACATTTTTTGAGTCATTTCAAAAATCAATCTATCGCTAGCGGAAGACCTGGAAAAGCAGAAAGAAGTCTTTTACAAGGACTTCCAACTATTGACTTCAATCGTGCACCTCCTTCACCCAGGACCTGCCTTGATCGATCTGTCATCTTCCTCCCAGCGTGACGAAAATGGTTTCGCCTCATCCTTTTTTCCCTGTGGCGCTCTAGTCTTGAGCACACTGTGAGCATGTCAGCTGTGGACGTAGAGATCAACCTTCACAGTCATGTCTAATTCAACCTTTGCAAGCAGATGAAGGAAGAAACATAGATGTGTGTGGGGACTGACCTTGGCAGTCAGGCAAAGAGGAAATAGTCATCTCTATCCCACTGTTTCCCCCTCCTGCAGTGCATTCCTGGGCCTCTCTTACCCCAGACCCTGGGAAAGCATGGAAACATCTCATCTACTTGAAAAAAATAATAATAATACTGTGTGTTATAGGGTAGAGATAGATGCATATAGATGTACTGTGATGAACAGATGGTGCAGGGTGTGAGTTTATATCTTTAACCAACAATGTGCGTTATCTCTGAAGAAAGGTGTTTTCAAAGATAAGCCTGGGTCAGAGACGGAAGTGCTGAGTTCCCCCTGCAGCTCTGTCATTTGCTTTGCTACTTAAGACAAGCTAAAGCCTGCCGCTGGACCTATTTCTGCATCTTTGAGGTTAGAAGAGGAAATTATATCCGTGGTTTCCAGATTGAGGTACTTATCTGAAGGCTTTTAACTATAAATCTGGGCACCACCCCAGATCTTTTTCATCAAAATCACAAGAAGATAGTACCCAGGACATCTCTTTAAACAAACAAACAAAAATTGGCTCTGAAATTGTTTGTAACTTATTGGATGAGATGATCATTAAAGGCCATTTTCGTGGTATTTGTGGGGTGTCCATCGGCATGGATTGTCCTCCAAGTAAAAAATAGAGAACTGTCTTTTATCCTCCAAAAATCCGTGTATGAAAAGGAGAAGCAGTACTCCCAAGCTGTTTTGATTATCTGGTGTTGTATAACAAACCACCCCAAAATTTAATAGTTGAAATCATAACATTCATTTTTTCTCACAAAGCTACAACTTAGGCAGAGCTTGGGGGAGACAACTCATTTCTCCTCCCCTCACTCACCGTATCTGGGCAGCTCGAGATTGGGGGCTGGAACCCCCCTGAAGACTTGCTCACCAATGTCTGGTGTTGATCCTGGATGTCTGCTGGGTCCTCAGCTAAGTGCTGCCAGCTGGACTCTCACACAAGCCTCTCCATAGCCAGGTGTCTGAGCTCCAAAGGTGAGCATCCCTAGAAAGAGAAAGTAGCAGGAGCAGGGAGCCCAATCACTTTTCACAACCTAGTCGCCACGTCACACAGCAGCTGGCACTTGCTCTTCATTTTATTCACAAGGGGGGACACAAAGTCCTGCCCTGGTTCAAGGCAGAGGGAAAATAGGCCCCACCTGTTAAGAAGAGAGGTTTTGGAAGTGTATGGGGACCAGACATTTTTTCTGGAAAATAACAGTCTGCCATACCAATGAATAAAATAGATGTATTCAGGAGGATAGCAAGAAATTAGGCTGCATAAGTAGTTTATAAGACTATAAAAAACTTGAGAAGCCAGCAGAAGAGTTTAAGACATGTTTAAATAGGACATTGCGCCACTGAACAGTTTTGAGCAAAGATTTCTTTGAGCAAATGATTCTTACTCAATTCCACCGCTGTGAGATATATGCTGTGAGTCAGGTAAGCTTTGCAAAGCACTTTAGGGAAAATGGCTTATAGGTCTAAAGAACTGAGTTTCATTTCTTCTCTGTGACCTCTCACCATTTTTATAGCTCCAAACTACGTGAAAGGACAATGGGAGCACTTTGGATATCCCCTGTATGTCAGCCATTTTGAAGGTATTATCTTATTTAAACATCACAAGAATAAGCAGAGGTCAACATCTTTTTCTCCACTTTACAGATGAGGAGACTAAAGTTCAGAACTGTTAAACAACTTGCCCAAAGTCAAATAGCTTGGAATCATAGAGCCATGATTCTAAGCAAGAACTTTTCTCCCTATGTCGTGGTACATGCCCTCATCATTTTGAAAACGAAAATTATATAACATTATATGTTTTATGCAAAAAGATAATGTTGTAGCTCCTCTCTGAATGTTTTAATGTCAGGTCATGAAAAATGAAAACCACAGGAAGATTCAAATAAAATTCTCTGCTTTGGGGCAGGAATAAGAACTTTCTGAGGGAAATTTGCAAGGTGGGAGCTACACCCCATGATAATACCACCTGTAATATCTCCTCTCCTTCGCCACACACAGAGACACACCTAAGTGGCTCAGGAAAGGATATTCTCTGAGAAAGCAATAGAAAACTATAATCATTTGAAGAGAATTTGTAGAGATTTTATGGTCCTTTATTTTTGTCTTTCTATCAAAAATAATGCTCACATCTCATGCTTATTTCCCCTTGAAGCTGCATATATTGTGCTTATTCTGAGATTCAGTCTGCAACCCTGCCTCCAACTCAGCCTGGTGACAAGGGCAAATTAGAAGGTTGACAATGTTTGTTTTTAGAACATTTATAGCAACTATTCACTCTGGACATCTAAAAATGTCATCTATTGATTGCAAGAAATAAAAAGTTTATCATATACTCTCGCCAGTGGAATTTATAACTAGAGGCCTGGTGCATGATATTCATGCAGTGTGTGTGTCGGGAGGGATGGTCCCTCAGTTCAGCTTGTGCCCTCTCACAGTCCGGGACCCCTCAGGGGATGTCCATCTGCTGACTTGTAGCTGGAGGACCTTCAGCTGCTGCACATGCACAGGTAGGCCACCACAATCTGTCCTGTGAACACCATCAAGTGGGTGAGTCAAGCACAGAGGCAGGCTCACCCTGAGTTCTCTGTGCTTCCCTGAGTCACTGAGTTGTTCAGACCAACTGCCTTCTACCGAGAATGGCACTGGAATTGGGCCTAAGCCGACAGTCAGACATCCCTCTCACAGTCCGGGACCCCTCAGGGGATGTAACAGTGAGCTAAGTGGCAGGTGGCCAGAGAGTAGCTTGAATCACGCTCATCCCGGACTGCTGCTGCCTTTCAGTAGTGCTGTCAAAGAGTTGGGAGAGGCTCCCGAATGCTGTGGCGGCTGCGCTCACCAATCGTGAGCCCAGCTTCTGGCTGAGCAGCACTCCCCCTGTGGGAGTGCACTGACCACCAGGGGGCAGCTCCTGCATTGAGTGTCTTCCCCCTGGTGGTCAACACACATCATAGTGACTGGTCATTCTGCCATAAGTGTTTCTTAGGCTTTTATGTATATAGATAAGAAACTTGTGAGTATGAGAAACAAATCTAGCAATGGGCTTGCAGGCCTAGTAAGAAGCTGAAGACCATTATCTCTATAAGCTACAAGGGAGTACTCAGCACCTTCTCTAAATCCATCATATATACACTAATGACTAATTAATTTCAAGCCTGGCCTAAACCACTTTTATATGTTACTAGTGACCTGGTGCATGGATTTGGGCACATTGAACGAAAATTAATTAGAAGGTGGCCAGCAGGGCAGGACTGGTGCATGATATTCATGCAGTGTGTGTGTCGGCTGCGTGTCCTATGGTCCCTCCCGGCTTCTGCAGAGTAATCGTGGGTCCCTCCAGCAGGTGGGGTCCCTCGGCCTGGCCTGTGGGGATCGGGCTGAAACTGACTCTCATACATTCCCCAAAGGTCCTGGAGTGCAAGAGGGAACTCTGCAAAGTTGCTGTCATACAGGGTGTGGAAAGCAACCACAAGTGTACAGTAAACCAGATTCGGGGCTTACAGTGCCCCAGCAACAACATAACCCATGGCCAAAAGCAGAATCACGTGTCCCCATGAGGAATTGGGCTCCCTCCTCTCTGGTTTCAGGGTGAGTCATCCAAGAACCTCCGCTGCCATATCACTGTAGCTGGGCAGCTCCTGCATTGAGCGTCTGCCCCCCGGGTGGTCAGTGGGCTTCATAGTGACTGGTTGGATGATCAACACTTAGCATATTAGCCTTTTATATATATAGGTTACTCAAGAAATGAGCTGGCAGCCCTAGCCAGTTTGGTCAAGGGCATGTACCTTGGTTTCAGGCTTCTCCCCGGCCTGGACCCTAGTTGGGGCTTGTGCAGGAGGCAACCAATCGATATTTCTCTCTATCTTTCCCTCTCCCTAAAAATCAATGGAGGATGCTTGTGGCTGAGTCTGCCCCTAGCACCATGTTAGAGAATGTAAAGCTTTTCTTTAAGGAGTTCAATAACAGGTGTCCAGTGCCAGAAACTCTTGCCCTCTATAGCATTCTAATGTAATATTGGTGTTTCTCCCAGATACTCTGGGGCCCTGAAAAATATCGTAGAGGCTATGTTGGTTTTACTCTACAATGGAGATCATGAAGAATTCCCCACTAAAAGGAAACGTTGCCCACAGGAGCAGGAGTCACAAAGATTTCCCAACAGACCATTTGCCATGGGTTTCCACTAGGTTCCACTAGGGCATCACAGAAGCTTCCAACCTCTGTCCTCATATCTGCAAAGTGAGGGTGTGGATGAGCTCTGCCATCCCAGAGGTAAGTGTCAAACATCTACTGTGTGTGTCAACATTCTGGTGTAGGAACAGACAAATAAGGAGTTGACTATGCTCCTAAGGAACTTAAAGGAAGTCCAGCATGGGGACCAGAACAAGGGTAGAGATAGAGATGCAAGGAAAGCACTCTTGGAAGTGAGTAGAATAGTGACCAGTGGAAGTGGAAATGGGCTCTACTTTATTCCTCATGCCCAGGCCCTTGAGCTCCTAGCCAACCGCTGGGGCCAAATCTAGGTACACTGGCTGTCTTAGCATTTCATGGCTGGTGTGATAAGGCTGATTTATGAGGAGAAGGAAAGTTAGACTTCCTCATTTGCATATGTTACCTTATGGAAATTTCCCTTAGATCTCACAACTCTCTGAGTGCTGACATTTGGGTCATTTTCTTCTCCAATTGGCTTTGTTCAACAAACAGCAAAATGTCTGGGCATTTGGCCACAGCAGAGGGACAGGCAATGCTTGACTGAGATAAAGTGTGTTTGACTTGGCAGGTGTGCCCAAAGCTCCCAAGGGCAGTGTGAGGTATGCTTTATCTAATTATTCGCAGCATGCTGCTGGGGTCAGTGGGGCATTGGCCCAAGGAGAGAGAAGGGGGCCTCTCTCATTTCAGTATTGAACACCACCCTCAGTTTAGAACACCACCCTCCAAACCTGGAAACTTGGACACCAGAAAATCTGACTAAACCATCAAGGAAGTGGAAAAAAAACAAGAGCCAGAAATCATTCCCAGACGTCTGTAGACACCTTGGATCCAGGGCTTCCTGCCACCTCACTCTATAACCTCGGAGAAGTCACCTGGCCTGTCCAATCCATCATGGCATGAGTGTCTTCCTGCAGAGCTGCTTACCAAGAACTTAGAAGTCTAAGAAACTGGACCTTTGGAGAAGAGTTTGGACAAAATATTCTATATCATCATTTTAGTAAAATGCATATTCATATCCAGTTATTTTTATATTCATGGCTTAGGGGGAATTTTTAAAAGAAAATCCACATGTTCAGAATTTCTAAAAAAAAGCTATCTTATATAATAAAAGAGTAATATGCAAATTGACCATCACAAGATGGCTGCTCCCATGTGGTCAAAAATGGCTGCCACAAGATGGCCAGCAAGGGAGGGCAGTTGGGAGGGACCCATGCCTGCAGGGGAGGACAATTGGGGGTGACCAGGCTGGCAGAGGAGGACATTTGGGGGAGGCAGGCTGGCAGAGGAGGACAATTGGGGGTGGGGAACAGGCTGGCAGAGGAGGATAGTTGGGGGGACCCAGGCCTACAGAGGAGGGTAGTTGGGGAGGGACCCAGGCCTGCAGGGGAGGGCAGTTGGGGGGACTAGGCTGGCAGAGGAGGGCAGTTGCGGGGGACCCAGGCTTGCAGGAGAGGGCAGTTGGGGGAGACCCAGGCCTGCAGGGAAGGACAGTTGGACCTGACAAAATTTGAAATGAGCCATGTGCCTCATATGGGCTTCAGATTCTAATGTCAACTCTGCATTGCTTTGCAGATGGAGTATAGCAAAGACCATTGACACCTTATAGTGCAGACAACATACTCCAAGGGGACTTCAGAGTCATAAACTTAGCTCTAGTCCTGGCTCTGGTTTCAAATGATTTAATAATGTAGACAAGGCCACTCACTGCTCCAGGTCCTCAGAGTTGGAAGAGACAGTTTGCAAGGTCACTTCCATGTGTAAGTGTCCATGATTCTATCACACATCTAATTAGCCAGAACAAAGATTAAGCAGAGGACCCTTGAGCCAAGGGTTGAAAAGTTAGTTGCCACGTCAGCTTAACTTGGTTTCAGTACGCTCAACAAAACAATGCTTTCCCCATGAAAGGTGCTCTCTCTATTACAGCTTTTAAACCTTCACTAACATGTAACAAAACAGAAATGATAACGGATCATGTCATATCTCACAGAGGCAGAAAAGGATTTCAATGCCATTTTAGGAGAAGAAATTGACATGGATTCATTTTTTATATTTCAGGCCACATTTTCTACAAGTTCATTTTATTTCATAAAAAGGCTTTTACATGGGCAATTATGGTATTAAATCTTCTACCTACATCAAAGCCTCTTTTCTCCTTAGAGGTAGGTGTGTTCTCTGAGCTCCCACTCAACATTAGGTATCAAAAAGTTTTAGCCTAAACCACACTGAATAGCGTCCAGGTATGATCTCAACAGAAGTACACAGATAAATAAATGAAAAATGCAGGAGGACTCTGTTGGAACACCTTGGTATCAGCAGCTCTGGCTGCCATCAACTCTACCCATTTCCTGCTTCTGCATCCCACACTGGGAAACATCCTAGAATGATTAAGACCTAAAATACCAGCACAGTTAGTGTGACTATAATCAACTGTGTTTATTAATGATTTCTTCAAGACCATATCACAGTCCAATAAACAAAGAGTTGTTCAATGGGCTGTTCTAAAAGCAGCTAATAGCAGGATGTAATTTGAAACAGCCTCAGCTCACTTACAAAACCCTTGCTCTGTTAATTGTGATTTCACACCCCACTAAACAGCACAGCCTGGAGCTAACGTTTGTGCGAGGAAACACTTAGCATTTGTATTTAGTCCACTGTTGTTTCTCCTCTTTCCAAAGCTCAGTAGACTGAAGTAGCTGCCTTCCTCAGGGAAACGCTCTTCCCTCACCTGGCAAGAGACGGCTTGTGGATACACTTATTATTTTGCTCTTTGCTTTCGGTTTAACCTTTCACTTTTTCACCATTGTTCTCAGAGCAGCAGCATGTGGCCAACATACACTTATGTTTCCTATCGCTGGCTGCCATTAATCCCTGTGATGAAACAATAGAATACCTTTTTTCTGCCTTGGCTCACCCACGCCAGTATCCCTGACTCTTTAACTAATTGTCCCCTCGGGAAGGGATAAGATTGTCTAATGGAAGAAAAATGTCAGCAGGAATTCCAAATTATTTGGGGAAAGTAACAGAAAAAAAAGATATTTGAAGAACCGAGTACAGTGTGTTACATCCACAGATGTTCCCAAATATGCACCACTTGCAAATGAGATTTCATTCAAGGCGAGGGCTCATTACTATGTTTTAAAGCAAGACCTTCATATCGGGACTATCTTACCCCACAAAACTCTTGATTCTTCATATGAGTTGAGAGCATCAAGGGTCAAGCTGCATAATATCTAAGGCTTTCTTACTGAAACCTCTTAAAATCTGTAAATATTCAGATCTTGAAAACAAGAACACATGTAATGGTGACGCAGAGGATAGCAACTGTTTGGAGAAAGGGACAGTGGAACAAGTCCATTAAGAGGTGTACTATGAAAATTTTCATAGAAGTAGGTTCCTGTTCTATTGTTCATTGGTTGTCATAAAATCAGCTCAACCTCACCTGTACAGCTATAATAATACATTGCAGAAGAATATTAGAGGGCAAATGTTTAAGGATTTGTTTCAATCAACACACATACATCATTTAACACACTCAGATGCTAACATCCTAGCAAGGAAGTTCGTGTAAAGTCCATGCAACATCAGTAATACTTAAGAAAATCCGTGTGCTCATTTTTTGTGCAGCTTCAACTAAAATATAAGGTGATATTTCTCACACACATAAAAATCCGAGCTCACTTTCTAATTCTTACTACCACTACAAGTTTTTCTCCCTAATGAAGGAAGAGTGTTCATAAGCAAAATCTGCCTTCCTATTGTGATTCAGTTTTCCTCTGGGTGTCATGTGAAACGCCATCCTTTGGGTAACATCTGCGTGTCCCACCACAGGTCCTCTAAAGTGACAGCTCTCCCATTGTGAAATGGGTCACTGGTAGACTGTGGAGGGGGATGCTTGGGTAGTTCTGCATCCACACCACTGGGGTAATTTTGCCTACAATTTCACAGGAGTTGCAGTTCAGGGCTTTTGAAATTCCCCAAGGTTATTACTGCACATGTATGCCACACAGCAAGGTGTAAATGTCTTGTGCTAAGCCACAGTTAAACATCTGGACAGTGGATGGAGTTGGTTCCAAAGATGGCCCTGATGAGAAGGCTAATGGATGCCAGGTGTGGAAACAAATTCATGTTCAGAGGCCCCCTCCCTACTCAGAATCACTTGCAAGTGCCATAGCCTAGAGAAAAAGGTTCTCTGGAACTAAACTGGAACATGCATAGAAGAGACAAAATATTTTTGAGGCAATAACACCATTGGGATTGAAGTGCAGGTAACCCAAATGTGTTCAAGGAAATGAAGCATCAGTAAGACAAACTCCTGAAGGTGACCTACATATTATGCTCTGTTTATCTGCCTTTCAGAGTCCTCTAGGTTGTTCTGACACAACTCCCAAAGGCAAGGACTAATAAAAGAAAGGTCAGAGAATTGGGAATCTGACAGATCTGTTGCAGTGCACAGTAACTGAGGAGTCTGGGCAAGTAGTACTAAACCAGTTTTACTCATCAATTTACAACAGAAATCTTGGGAGGAGTTAAGTGAGCACCTATATATCAATCATATGTGAGTTCAAAAATGTTCTATTTTTTTAAATTCAGGAATGAAGGATTTAGTGAAAAGGATAACTAGGATTTAATGCTAAGTGAAACAAAGGAGAAAACATTTATTTAGTTAACTAACATTTTTTTGCATACCTACTATGCAGTCCCTAGCAACACAGTAGCCACCACAAGGAATGATCATATTAATCTGCACAGATCTGCTGGAAACTCACAATTTAGCTATCATAGCTGACTTGTTCAAAGCTTGTCAGGCCTGTGTGTACCCCAGTTTACTTTCTCACCACCCACATGTTTACAGACTATGACCAACACGTAACCCAAGTTTTATCTAGAATAATATACCTTGGACAATCCAAATCATGCAGACCTCCCTAGTCTCCACCAGTGAATCAAATGGATGAATTTGTTCGAACTTAGAAAGAAAAATAAGCTGAATTAAGAATGAAAATAAAAAGCATCGGATGTTATTTTTGCGTTTCCTAGAAGCTAAGAAAAAGCTATACCAGAGCAGAGAAAGAAGTCAATGGGTAGAATGATTGAAACTGGTGATGCTAAGACTAAATTTGCAGTGACAGGAGATAGTTGAATCTGTTCAAGTGATCACAGGTACAGAGCAATATCTTGAAAAGAATGAGTGAGGAGAAGGAAGGCATGTGAAGTCCAAGCAAGAAGGCTGAGGCATCAGAAACAAAGATGACTAGGACATTGATGTTATCTAACAGTAGCAACAGAGCAAAGAAAGCCAAATATAATCAAAACAACAACCGGGATGTGGCAAAAGCTTGAGTAGAGAGAGAGAAAAAAAAGAGTACCTAGAAGACTGAGATAGGCAGGATAATTAAAAGCAACTTTCTATACAATGATTTGTGAGCTTTATAAATATGAGAGCCCATTGCAACCAGAATGGAGTATAAGGGAGGTAAATGAAGCAGATGCCTGGGACATATTCTCAGGACTGACCTTTGGACCATGAGTGAACCTCTGTGGGCACCTGTTTCTCGGTTATCTAAAATGGCCCCAGGCATCTCAGAGGGCAGGATGGTGGTGCTCAACGATTAACCACATCTGGGAATAGCAGTGGCTTCTGTAGCCCTTGCAACTCTGCCTGACGGTTTGCCCATCCTGCCCTGAAATGGTGACCTATCCCAACCTGTGTGGTAGAAGCAAACAAGCACCACAATGAGAGAGGAGCCTTTGGTTTTCATCAGGTTTGTGACACTGGAGCGCTCTGCCAGGATACATTTGGATGGTTAACATAGTCCCAAGAAACCCTTTTTCCTGTATATAGCAAGGAATGCTGTCCCACTCATCCTTATATCCTTGCAACTGTCAGAGGGCCTGGCACATAGATACTCTAGTGATTTTCTAAAAAACATGGAAAAGAATTTCTTGGATGCTGGAACATAACAAAGCCAGAGATTGACCCCACTCACTTTTCAGAACGCACTGTGAAGGCAGCAGCTGGCCGCTTCAGAGTGAGCCTGAAGCTCAGCGACTCTGGCTGGGGCTGGCTTCTCACCTTTCTATTCCCACCCAGCCTAAGCTGCTAGTTCACAGGTATGATTGTCAGACCTACTGCAACTGGTGTATTTGTCATTTGTGCTCAGACTCCTGGTTTCTGCTTAGACACGGGAAGGCAAACAGAGTGGCTGGCTTCCCATTTTAATGAGAAGAGGGCCCCTACACAGCCAACACTCCTGCGCAATGAGGCAAGGCTCTTGATTTTACTCACCTCATCAGGGTCAGAGTCTTCAACAAGCCCGCAGTTGTAAGTTTATGTCAATACCCTGTGGCCAATTTCTCATAGAAAACCATTTTTTAATTGTTGTTGTTAATCCTCATCTGAGGATATTTTTCCATTGATATTTATAGAGAGTGGGAGAGAGAGACAGAGAGAGAGAGAAACATCAATGTGAGAGAGACACATCAATTGGTTGCCTCCCACATGCACCCCAATCAGGAATAGGGATCAAGCAAGCAACCCAAATACATGCCCTTGACTGGAATGGAACCCATGACCCTTCAGTCTGAGTGCCAACACTCTGTCCCCTGACTCAAACTGACTAGGGCTAGAAAACCATTTCTTAAAAAGGCACAGCTACGCTAGCTAACCATCCTGTTTCACTATACCCTGGCTTTCTCATTTTAAATCGTCCTTTAAATACATTTTAAATTATGTATGTGTGTAATATACATAATTATGCAGCTTGATGAATTTTCACAAACTGAAATTCCCTCATAAACCAAGAATCCAGATCAATAAGCAGACCATCATCAGCACTCAACGAGCACTCTCATGATCCTTCCAGTCCTAACTCCCCACATCCCCCGGGAGGGAGATATGTTCCCACTTCCAACATCACGGATGGCTTTGGCTTGGTTTTGGCTTCTACATAAGCAGCTTTATACAGTACGCACTCTTTTGTGTCCCCTGGTCTCCTTTGTTGCCTGGGAAAATGTGCCTTTGTAGGACATAATTTCATGCTGATAACTTGGGTATAACACAAAGAAAGGAAAACATACCTTGAGGCTGTGTTATATGAGGGTTTTGTAAAAACATAAACTCAGAACCAGTTTAAAGGTTCAAGCTATACAAGAGACATGGGAGTCCTGCTCTTTGAAAGTCTATGCCTCAAGTTATAGGCTTTTGTTAGGCGCTTCCCACATGGATGTGCACAGAGAGATGGATTCTCTCTGTAACGTAGCAAACCAGACTTGTCGGCACAGCAGTCGCCATGAATTTAAAGACTAATACTTGTCAACAGCCACAAGGACCCAAACCCCTGTAGCTGAGGCCCCTGATACCTAGGGATAATAAAAATTAAGACCATTGGCTGGCAGTGTCTTAGAAAATATTCTGCTCTTAGCAGAGGAGTCAGTTCATGTTCTAGTCCAGACAGACTCAGAACAGGAGCTGCTCAGTCCCCTCCCAATAAAACTCAGTATGACAGGAGAGGATCAAAGGGATAGGGATGAAAGCATGTTTTTTTGGAGAAACAGAATACATCGATTTGCTGTGAGCACTTTGCATCTTTTTCTTGAGTGATCACTTTCCGTCTTCTCTTGGCATTTTATTGGCCTTTAGTATCCATCAATAGCAGAATTTACTGGACATCTAGGTTAGGTCTCACCTTGCATCATTCAAACAGCAAGCAAGTCCCCAAGATCACATAGCTCCTAAGAATGAGAAAGGACAAAGGCAGGATGCTGGAGGATTAGCAGGGAGAGGTTCTGTTCACCAAATGAGGAATAAAGACTAGCTAGAAACAACAGTGGCTTTGGACTATAGATGGTTATATGGAGAATCTAGAATACTCCTCAATGTCACTGGAGCCATTAACAAATTATCCTCATTGTCAAGAATTCTATTAGTAGCTAATCTATATTAATGATTTTATTTAATCCTAAAACAAATCCAGGAGACAAGTAATATTGTCTTTATTTTACACAGACACAAAATGTGGCAGAGAGGCGACCATATGCCAAGGTCATGAAGTAGATTCAAACATTTTATTTATTTATTTATTTATTTATTTACTTACTTACTTATTTATTCATTAAGGTATTACATATGTGTTCTTATCCCCCCATTGCTCTCCCATCTCCTCACCCCCACACTCATGCCCTTGGTATCTGTGTCCATTGGTTAGGCTTATATGCATGCATACAAGTCCTTTGGTTGATCTCTCCCCTTTACTCCCACCCTCCCCTACCTTCCCTTTGTAATCCAAAACATACACTTATACACAATAAACTCCCCAAAATGTTTTAGAAAATGATATTCAGCCCTAATCGGTTTGGCTCAGTGGATAGAGCACCTGCTTGTGGACTCAAGGGTCCCAGGTTCGATTCCGGTTGGGGGCATGTACCTTTGTTGCAGGCACATCCCCAGTGGGGGGTGTGCAGGGGGCAGCTAATTGATGCTCTCATTCATCGATGTTTCTAACTCTCTATTTCTCTCTCTTCCTCTCTGTAAAAAATCAATAAAACATATCTTTAAAAAAAATAAAAGAAAATGATATTCACCCTGCATGCCTTAGATCAGTATTTTGATATTTTCTATTATATTCTAACTCTTCTATGTCCTTGTAAGTTGCACATTACAATGCACTAATGTATTTCATGACACGTGAATAGCTTGTGATCTGCAAACAGAAAACACTGACCTACAGCATCATGCCATAGAGCCTTCCCAGTGGGTTTTAAGACGGCACTGTTAAATTTACCACGGAGGTATGCCGCTCAGTGTTTAACCACCAGACCTTCAGGACTTCAGAGGGGACTGGTTAGTAATGTTTGCTGATTTCTGCACAAAAACACTCCCACTGGAGCCAATTTGAAGTTAACAATGTGACATCACCAAAAAGACTTGGGAAGAAATATGTATAAATGGATCTTGAGAGCTCATACCAGCCAACTACAGCATACCAATACCCCCCCCCCCCCAATTTTAACAAAACAAAACTAAAAGCATGTTTTAAAGTCATGTCAGAGATTAGAAGAGCTGGAGATACTAATAGCATTTATTTGCCTGTTTGGTGGCAATTATTTTAAGTCCACAGTTCCACAGTGCCCGATATATGCAAGTTGTTTCTATTTGAGTTGAGTTCATAAATGGTAGAGCTTGAAGAATATTAATTAGGCCATGATACTTCATGACCTGTACACTGAGGTACCTAAAACTTCACGATTGAAAATGTTTCTTCCTTCTTAATGCAATGTTTTAGCCTATTTAAAAATTCGATCACCCCTAAATGGGTAACAAATTAATTTGCACTACTACCTTGAACAATTGATGGTTTTCTCTCTTTCTTCAGCAATATATAATGTAATTCTTTCTCACCAGGAAGCAGTAAGAGTTAATTCATTGTGTAAAAACAGTTTGACATTATTCAGGAGAAAGGGCAGGGGACATTATTAATAACTAGGGGCCCGGTGCACAAAAATTTGTGCACTCGGCGAGGGGAGGAGGGGGTCCCTCCTCCTGGCCTTTGCCCTCTCACAGTCTGGGACCCCTGGGGGGGATGTCCACCTGCTGGCATGCATGGCCAGTCTGAGTGAGGGGCTGAGGGCTGTTTTCAGGCTGGCCACAGCCCCCTCAGGGTTCATGCACTGGGGGGTGGGATGGCTGGTGAGTGCAGGCATGGACGTTTCCAGCCAGGTGGCCTACCATCGCACATACCTGGTGGGCCTCCACCACTGAGGGGACACACCTGGTGCAGAGCTGGGTGGCAGGTCAGGGGGTGGACGCTGGTGCATGGTCCCTTGCGGCGGGGGGGGGAGGCCATGCTGCTGAGCAGACACACGGGGGTGGAGCCAGGCACACGCTCACACACGCCCCATGGAGGCCCCCAGGGTGGAGGCAGGTGGCTGGACCTGTGGCAGAGGCTCTGCGCGGGGGCAGAGGATGCTCAGGCATGACCCCGAGGGGATACCCACCTCTAGCTCCCACCACTGAGCCTCTGAGGTCACGTGGGCCCAATTGCTCTATTCCCAGGCCTCGCAGGGCCGGGCTGGGCTGCCAGCTCCCGGCCTTGTGGCTGCTCACCGCTGTCTGGAACCACCGTGGGCACGATTGTTCTATTGCCAGCCCCAGCCGAGGGCCGGGCCGGCTCTCACCCAAGGCCGCCCAGAACCAACCACTGGCACAATCGCTCTATTCCCAGGCCCAGGCTGCAGGGCCGGGGCCTGGGCAGCCAGCTCCCGGCCCTGCTGCCAACTGCCACTGCCCTGAATCGACTTCCAGGGCACACACAGGCAGAGGTCAGGCCTCCACCTGTGCGTGGGCCAGTGCGATCTCTCTATTCCCAGCCCCATCTCTCTATTGCCAGCCCCAGCCACAGAACCGGGCCCCAGCCAGGCCTCCGCCCTTGCGTGTGCCGGCACAATTGCTCCATTGCCAGCCCAGACCTCCGCCATCTTGGCTGGGCTAATTTGCATACCATTGTTCTGATTGGCTGTTGGGCGTCCCGAAGAAACGGTTAATTTTACTATTTTACTTTTATTAGTTTAGATAGCCCTTAATGGATCATATTGCCAACAGGTAAACACGTTCTCCTATGAACAGTATTCCTCCATTTCTTCCCATTACCATTTTGTCTAGCGTTAGAGAGAGCTTCTGACCAACGCAGTTTCTGTACTCTCTGTTCATGCTGACAAACCTGTAACTTCTATTAGACCTGGCAGCTTGTAAGAGGCAGAGGACAAAGGTAGGCTGCAGGGAGTTTGGGGAGGCTCCAATTCCAAGGCTTTGTAATGAGGTTAGGAAACTTGAGGATGAAAAAACAGCTGAAACGGCAACACATAGTGTGCGCACGCGCGCACACACACACACATACACGCAGAAAGATACTGTGCATGCTGGCATTTCGAAAAATAACGATTTGCTTTCAAGGGCAGTGACCAAGTTAATATCACTGATTAAAAGTAAATTACTAGCAATTCACCCCCTAAGGACCAAAGTTCAGCACAACTGTATGTCTGTTTGCCTACCTCATAAAATCACTTTCTTCTAAATTTAAAAAATAAAGGAAATGGGAGATGTGGCTGTGTATGTGGTAAGGGGGGATGAGGGGAGGGTGTTGTCCAAGGCAAAAGAGTGCAGTGGGCATTTTTCCTTTTAGCTTCATCATCATCCCTTTCTGGCTTCATCATGCAAATTGATAGTGTCCCCTCTTCAGTGTAATCACCAAGGGTTCTTGGGCTTCTTTCATCTGCTCTATGAATAAAATAGGCTCATCAGAGAGGATCTGATCAACTCATTCCCAAAACTGGAACTAATCTTTTGGTTGTTTGGAGTTTGATATACATGTAGGATTTCAAACTAGAAAAATTTGAGAGCATGCAGAACTTCCCTCCTTGACTTCAAACTTAACACAGAGGCTTGACCTCCTTTCAAAGAACTATTTGGTGTGGAGATTTCCATTCCTCCTAATCTCTATTAGATCCATAATGTGTGTCTTAATCTTCCTAATTCCTCCAAGTGCTCTCAACTTTTCCAGTTTTACTTTTTTTTTTTTTCTTTAAAATCATCAATTCAAAGTCAAATGAAAGATCAGAGGTATTTGGGCTGCATTTCTCTGGTGTCAAAGTTGAATCTTGACCTACAATAACACTTCTTTTTAATGGCTTCATTATTTGAATGAAACTTCCAAATTATTTTTCCAATCTCCTGACGAGTCTAAAAAACCTTCATACTACTTAGAATTTATCACTTAACCAACATTGGATAACTATACATGAGGCGATGTGGAAAACAATGATGTCTAAGGCATTGTCCTTGTTATCCATTAGTGGATAATCTAATGGGGAGGAAAGAACCATTTTGTTAATTATTAAGTTTCAACTTTTAAAAACTATGCAAATAAGTATAAAGCAAAACATGATCATCCCGATAAACATAAAACTAACCACATGGCAATTCAGCAAATGAAGAAACCCCATTATACCTAGAGTAATGCAGAAGCCTATGAAGGGGTAGAAATTGTAAACTCGACCTGATAAAAAATGATTGGGTTGGAAGCAGTCAGTTAATAATAATTTATTAAGGGCTTCTGGGGGGAAAATTACCTTTGTTCCCTAGCAAGAGCAAAGGTACTAGATTTGTGCAATGATACATCTTGCTATTAATAATGCCAACATAGCTACAGCCGCTGTTCCCCCAACTGAAAATGGCAGCCTAAGAACAAGGGACATGTCTTTTGTTGCCTATAATTCTGGCAGCTGAAGAATGTATAATCAAATTTATAGTCAAATTGCATACGTTAGCATTAACCCTAACTTTTCTTCAGATCAGTTGGGTGTGCAGGCTTTGAGCACAGACTCAGAAGCCCTTCCACAACTTAAGGGTTTATTTGTGGGGAAGAGTGAGCCCAGTTTCTGGCATTATATCTCCCCTGGATGAACTGCTTATTCATTGAGTCAAACTGGATTTTACTTCCGACAATAAGTGCCTGTGCAAAGTCAAGAGACTAAGGGAAAATACACATTAGTGTATGTGGAGTATAGAAATGCTTCCTGCCCACATATTCCAGGGGTTATACTCACAGCAAACCTCTGAGGTTTTATAAGGCATGGATTAATAAAACATTGATGAGCAGGTAGCCTGCGGAGAGGGCTACACATGCTTGTTTGTTGTTGACACATCACTCATCATCCCAGAATGAAGAACTTGGACTGCAGATCTGCAGTCCCCTGGCTGCATATGAATGTGGGTGCAGTAGGGAGCCGTTTACCTAGGGAATTTGCTGCTAGCTGATTTATAATAAAAGGAACCTGAAAAGAAGTAATTGGCGCCCTTTCCCACAATCTGATAAGCTGTGACACCAAGATAAACAGTGGCATCGAGTTAAGCATGTTTGTCTATTTTTCAATGTTAAATTTTAATTTCCCCATCTTTTAGCTTCTTGTTTTAAACAAGGCTAAGTGTTTTAAAATTATGCTTAGCCCTACAGTCTTAATCATTATGAATTCTGCGTTAAGGAAAAGGCAAGTAAGAAAATATTAAATACATTAAGTAATGTACTTAAACACTACTTGAATTGATTTTTAATTTGTAATTCTCTAAGACTACATTAAATGTTACTTAAAGATGCTCTGTCAGAGAACTGAAAGAAAAATATTTTACATGTTTTTGTCAGTTAACTTGTTTTTAAAATCTGTGTATCTAATTTCTAAATGTTTATAACATAAGTAATTTGTAATGGCTTGTTTTTTGAGTCAAGCGCTTCATTATAATTCCCATGATAAAGGAAATCTACAATATACTTTTTTAAAAATATATTTCATTGATTTTTTATAGAGAGGAAGGGAGAGGAATAGAGAGTTAGAAACATTGATGAGAGAGAAACATCACTCAGCTTCCTCCTGCACACCTCCTACTGGGGATGTGCCTGAAACCCAGGTATATGCCCTTGACCAGAATCGAACCTGGGACCTTTCAGTCTGCAGGCCGACGCTCTATCTACTGAGCCAAACTGGTTAGGGCTAAAATATACTTCTCTTTTGAGATTTTCACAAACAATGGAGATACTTAGTAGAAAAAGAGAGGAGTAATTTTCCATTACTGTCTACATAAAAATATCTAAGCATTTGAAATGTTGACAACAGAGATCATATTCCTTTGTTTACAATGAATGTACCAGCTCATAGCCTAGCACACACATAGTAGGTATTCAATAAATAGTTGATGAATGAACGCATCTCTGAAGCTCTGAATTAGGATAGTGTGCATGTGTCCAAGTTTGTATTCTCCAACCCACACACAAGAAGTAAATATAAGTCAACTTGGGAGTGCATCTCTCTTGGCTTATTAGACATACACGAGAGCGTCAACTTCCTAATACAAAGGCAGAATTTCTCCCAGAGATTTACAAAGTAAGTCCTATGGTTCTACCTGATGGCAGTCTTATCATCGAATAACATAATAGGGTAAGAGCACTTGGGATGATTAGGTAGGTAATGAAATAAAAAATCCCACTTCTCTATCAGAATTCCCATTATCTATGCAACAAATAAAATCACAAAGAGTCATTTGCAAACATAATTGGTGTGTCTTCAAGAAACATTTGTCGACTATCTTTCTGATTGAAGACACTATGCCAAGCCCCAAATACACAGAGATGAGTAAAACAGAACCTCTACTTGTGAAACAGGTAGACTGATAGATACTATTACTTCAAGTGTAATTTGAGGTTTCATCTGAAGTCATCTTTGACTAAGTGCATCCCAAGAGACACTTAAGCTTTCCATAAACTATGAAGTTTATGAGAAGTCAAACTTCATAGTCAAGAGATACCTGCATTTTTTCATAATGGTAAAACTGTGCTGATGACCTTCTTTTAATTAACTATTCTCTTTTATTAGGCACATAAAACAATTATTCTATAGAGCAATTTCTGCTTCTTTATTATTAGTGATAATGATTGAAGTGTCTTTTCCCTTCCCTGGCAATTTTGCTTCAAAGGGAATTGCACATAAAGATCAAAGAGAGACCAGAAATTGATATGAAAATTTTTAAAAATTCTACTACAGTGTCAATTTTTTAAAAAACATTATTGTTTTTAGCCTTTCTGGTGCCTTGTGGCAGATCTCCCAGAGAGGCCCTGGGTTAACACTGAGCATTCCAATGACTGCTGCCGTCATTGCTGAGGTTCACACCTAAATAAATAAACAAAACAAACCCCAGAGGACTTGTATGTCTCAAGCAAACAGCCCATCACTTGCTCCAAGCGAAAGAAACAGAGCTTGTGGGAAGCTGGGTTTTAAAGGGCACTGCTAACCAGAGAAGGGAGAAATGTCAAAACCATTGAACACTGGACTCATTCCTGTTTTGTTTTTTTCATGTTGAGTTTTGTTTATTTCCTTCAGATTTTAAAAATCCTACATGCTGTGCCATTTCCTTTATTTCCATTGAGCAGAAAAGTAAACAAATATGAGTTATAATAGTAACAGCAATAGCAAATATTTCTTGAACTAACTATAGCAGGAATAGAAAATAGGAAGTAAACAGTTCCATAGTGGAAGGAAGATAGGAAAGAATTCTTGTCCTTTCCTGGTAGTGACTATAGAGTCTTAGATAAGTGGGTGTTTACAGATAAATGGGTATAGAAGGGCATTTTCAGCCAAGGGAATAATAATATGAGCAACATCCTGGTGTCCACTAACATGAACAGAGTTTAATACGGCCGAAGCATAGGTTTGCAGGCCGAAGGGGGACAAAATTGATGAGCATAGTGAACAGTAAGACCTGAGAGCTAGCCAGGGACAAGATCAAGGAGAATGAAGAAGTCAATTCTCCAACCTAGAGAAAAGTAGATATAGATTGACAGGAGATGGGACGCTCTGAGCTGCAGTTAAGATCATGCATTAGACAGAGCATTTTCATCAAGGGGACACTATTCAGATTGTTAACATTTGCAAACTTATCTGAGAACACACAGATGGTACGGCTTTCAAGCATCCTGATTGAGTAGAGAAGCAGCCAGGACAGCCCCCTCCTTCATAACACCCCACCAATCCACAATTATGCACAAAAGCAGAAGAGCATACAGGCACACTACACCACACACACAGGGGCAAACAACTGTACCCTGTCGGGAGAATGCTCCAGGAGTCCCACATCTCACCTAGCAGGAAGAGGGCTGGGCAAGCAGAGTGAGAATGCTGTCCAGACTTTGCTCTAGTGCCAGGAAGCTGAGTGGCAAGCAGTACAACAGTAGGTCCATTGGTTTGTGTGCATGCAGTGGGACTGCCCCACGCCAGGTTTTGGAAAGATCTGGGAGGGCCTTAGCCTACTGTCCAAAACAGGACCCTCACAGCAGGACATTGCCATATTTTCTAACCTATGTTGTATGAAGAAACTCAATTTATGGAACTCTCTTCAGCTACAATCTACCATGCAAATCCCAGCACGAGTGCTCTCGGCGCTTCTCTGTGCATGAGGGCCTGTCGGGAGTCTCCTAACACTGGCTGGAGGATGCAGCCAGGCATCAACAATTGCACTTTCCCCAGCATCTGTACTGTGCAGGTTGTACAATAATAAGTTTTAAAGTTTTGTAATTGAGGAAGGTCTTCTTTTTCTTCATAATTCACAAAAAGATGATTTGAAGGTTGGTGGCAGCTCTCTAGGAATCTGCTGCTATGGTCTTATTAGAGATAAAAAGAGACTTTTCAATAGGGAGAGAAAATAAGGCTTTGAGAAGTGTTAAAGCAGGTAGATGCTGCAGAACTTAGTGGCTAATTGAAAGAAATGGGAAGGCCTCTAGTGTACAGGTTTCTGGCTTGAGAGCCTGGGTACAGAGAAAATCCATTCACAGAGATAAGGGAGAGTTTATAACATGTAGACCTGGAGGTGATACAGGGGTGTATCGGTACAGCTATTTAGCAGGCAATTAACCTAGGAGTCATTTAAGTGGAGGTTGAAACTAGGAACACCGGCGGAGCTAGAGCTCAGGAAAGGGGGCGGTGAAAGTGGGGGTGTTCAACAATGGAATTTGAGATGTAGTCAGAAATGAAACATGAGAACAGAAAAACCTAGAAATTTTCAACAGATAGAAAATAGTCAAACTTTAATTAAAGTCAAGTGAAATGAGGATTAAAGTGAGAATATGGAATTTAGAAATTAGCAGATGAGTAGTAGATTTTTTCAAAGCCATTTGTTAAAGCAGTGAAGAAAGCATCTTAAATGCAGTGGGCTGAGAGCATTGGGATAAGAGGGAATGGGGACAATGCTGCAGATAATTATTTTGAATAGGTCACCTATGAAGGGAGGACAGGGATGGATGGCAGGAATTCAGAAATGGTGATAGAATTACAATTGTGTTTTGTTTTGCTTCCAAATGGAAAGAGAAGAATGAATAAACGGGGTTGGTTACAAATGTAGCTGAAAGAGAGGGAATAAAGACTCAGACCAAGTTACATCCCTACGAATAGCTAAGTAAATGACTCGGGAGAGGGAGTACTGAACTTGGCATTAGAAAAACCAGAATCTGAACACTATCTCCACTCTAAGTACACTTTGTCAGATTATCTCTTTAGTCCTCCGTGTTCATTTCTGGGAGCTGGGATACTTAGATCCACATCACAGTGGGTTGAAAGGACTGGGTGAGGATACTGTGGGAGAGTGCCTGGTGCCTGGTGTGGTGTGTGGTTAATAAATGGTACTTTGAGTCATTATCTCATCAAAGGCCTGAAGGGGGACCATCAATGTAATCACTGTTGCTTTTTTTTTTTTTTTTTACCATTTTTGTTCATACAATTTTTATCTCTCTAGGAATTTGGTGACAGGCTCTGCTAGTCTGTTCTTCCCTCATGTGAAGGAAAGGCCAAAGATCCAGTTTGGAAATGAGAGAGGAAGTCTAGCGGGCAACCTTGCCTCCATCCACTGATATCTCCTACAGGTACAGAAACAGGATTCATGAAGATGTTGACAAGACTCCAAGTCCTTACCTTAGCTTTGTTTTCAAAGGGATTTTTACTCTCTTTAGGGGACCATAACTTTATAAGGAGGGAGATTAAAATAGAAGGTGACCTCGTTTTGGGGGGCCTATTTCCTATTAATGAAAAAGGCACTGGAACTGAAGAATGTGGGCGAATCAATGAAGACCGAGGGATTCAACGCCTGGAAGCCATGTTGTTTGCTATTGATGAAATCAACAAAGACAATTACTTGCTACCAGGAGTGAAGTTGGGTGTCCACATTTTGGATACATGCTCAAGGGATACCTATGCATTAGAGCAATCACTGGAATTTGTCAGGGCATCTTTGACTAAAGTGGATGAAGCTGAACATATGTGTCCCGATGGATCCCCTGCCATTCAAGAAAATAGCCCACTGCTCATTGCAGGGGTCATTGGTGGCTCTTACAGCAGTGTTTCCATACAGGTAAGACTGGCCAGGGCTGCTACTAAACCATTGTGTCCCTTTCATTTTACATCTTGTCAAACAAAAGACTATCTTTATAACTTGACCAATGGGTGATATTAACAGTGTCATTGTTCCTATCTATGGGTATTTGATAACATAGGTGTGCAGACAGAACAGTTGTCTAGCAGTGATAATTGTTTAGAAATATATCAGGTAGCTACTGCAGCATAACAACTTACCCCAAAGTTCAGTGACTTAAAGTAATAATTCATTATTATAGTTTCTAAGTCTAAAGATCAACAGAAGTAAGCTGATCTCGGCTGAGTTCAGCTAGCAGTGACCCTGCCCCAGGTTGTCCCTTATCCTCTGCCTGGAATCGGTGAGGTAGCCCAGGCATAGTCTTCTCAGAGTGATGACAGAGGTGCAAGTGAACACAAACTTAACAGCTCAGGCCCATCCACGCTTCTTTTTGCATCACATCTGCTAACATCTCACTATCAAAGCAACTCACAGGCCTCAGCCCAGAGTCAAGGAGTGGTGGGGAAATAGGTCCTGCCCACAGGACAAGTTACATCACACAGGATGTGGGTTTATAATGGAGTAATGAACTGAAGCTGTTGATACAATCAACCACAAGAAGATTCAATATTACTGAACTCTACTTTTTTCACACTAATTTTTACTAAAGTACCATTTCGTTCAGAGATAATTTATAAACAATTTCTCATTATATAAGCCTGATAATCTATGCAGAGAAGTCAGATAATAACTATCAAAAAAAAATAATAATAACAGTTCAGCTCCCAACTTAGATAAAAAGCTGGTAAGAGGCTCTCATAATTCCATTAGAAAAAGCAGGAACATATTGTTCATACTCTTGCAATGTCCACCTATTCAACTTTCTCATTTTCCCAACCCCCAGAAAGACTGGTTTCATAAAACTCCCACTGGTAGGCAGCACAAGAACTAGGACTTCGTTTGATCCTTCGTACTTTGGGGCTCTTTCAACTGTCCCATATGATTTCTATATGTTACTTGAAGTCCAATTTTTTTTTTCTGGTGAGAGCATTAATGTCACAGTAATAAAAAGTCCTAATTCTAGGAGTCATATATTTTATTTCCTACCAAATTACTATCATCACAGCCCCAAGTACTAGAGAAAGCCATATTATACTCACGCTGTCTCCATATGTCATGAACCACTTAAATTGGCTTTATTTGCATAGGAATGACCTTATTTCTATATCCCAGATTCCTGGCATTTAAAATTCTATGTACAATTCCATGTTGTTCAAAATGAGCTATTTAAAATTTCTTTCCTTCTTCAGAGCACATCCTCATAATATGAGTAATTAAGATAATTAATTTTTCAAAAACATTCTTTGACTTCATTAGACAGATGAAAATATTGCACATTTCAAAGTATATCATGGTAATTTTGCCCTCTTTCTATATTTGGATCAAGAGAGATGGAATTTGCTATTTGAGAAGAGAGAATTAAAACATATACATCTGTCATACTTCAATAACAATTTCACCAGATCCTTGCCAATCATTTTACAAATATTTATACTATGCTTAATATTATCACTAGTAAGGGATTATGTATATGCCTTTCTAACCTTAATTTCTCCCAGTGAAGTAAATAGCACTCTATAGTAAACTTGTAAATATCTATTTATCCAATGTATTTAACAAACTATGGCAGGCAAATAGATATTTATAATCTGATTTTACCCTTTTAATATCTATATACTCCTCAAAAGAGTTTAGACTGTTTTAGAAAAAAATGGGCTATTAAAATCCTGTACTGTTCATAAGGGGAAAAGCTGCCTCTTAATCACAAAAGGATCTGGCTTGTTATTTCACTTATCTGGTTCAAAGCACCATAAAGTCACAAGCACTAGTTTGGTTTTTGTCTCCACAAAATAAATAAAGAAACCAAACTATTGTATTCTACTGAAAATGATATAAATTTTGGCATCAGAAAGACTTGGTTTGAATTCCAACCCTAACATGTACTATCTTACTGATAAAATAGGAAAATAGCTTCTGTCTTCAAAAGTTGTTGAAGCTGGTTGAGCATCAACCTATGAACCAGGAGGTCACGGTTTATTTCCCTTTTAGGGTACATGCCCAGGTTGCAAGCTCAATCCTCCAGTGTAAAGTGTGCAGGTCGCAGTCTGTCAAAGATTCTCTCTCATCATTGATGTTTCTATCTCTCTCTCACCCTCCTTTCCTCTCTCTGAAATTAATCATATACATATAATGTTGCTGAGAGGATAAATTGAGAGAATTTGTGGGAAATGCCTCATCAAAACCCAAAAGACTCAACAAATGTTCCTAAAATTATAGGAAAACTCAGTGGAAGAGCCACAACTAAAACCAGCTCCATGGTCTGCCCTCCCAATGGCCCAGCAGTCCCATGAAGTCATTGAGGGTCCCCCATGTGCTTCAATCTGCATGAAGGTCACTGTTGCAAGGGTGAGGGAGACTACTAATGTAGAGTACACAGCCTTCATATCAAGTAACTTAAAATCTGGCTATGGCTACAACACTACTATAAAATAACAGTGACTACAATTCAGAATATGTTCGTGTGGCCCACAAGGTAAGATGACACTTAGGGAGGCTTGGAGGATGACTGATAGAATGAAAGTTGCATTGGGGAAAGGCTACTTGGGTCACAGTGTGAATGAGATGCTGGATGTGAAAAGGATGATCAGAACGTTTTGGCAGGTTGGTGTGTGCTGTGAACAGTGACCCCGACAGGAGCAAGAAGGTGTGCTGAAGAGGGAGGGTAGGAGAGAGCTTCACTCCCTCCTCCATGGCCCCCAGGTGTCCTGACTACTCAGCCTTGATTAGGCCATACACTGGTCCCAGCCAAGGTAAGCTGGGAGGTGAAGCAAACTGTCTAGTGACCTTCAGGCTATCTTCCAAGGAACCCTTTCCCACAAAGCCTTGCTTTCAGCTAGGCACCATGAATGAAGGATGTCTTAGGGGACTTTTATATAGCTAATAATTCAAGTGGGTTATCTTTTTTAAACCTATATTCCTTTTCATAAGAATCCTAGAAAAATAGTCAATGGCAATCCAAAACAATACATTTCTAATAGTAAATTTAAGGCACTCTTGTACACTAATGAGGGAAACATTTAGCAGAGAGGATTTTTGGGGGGTACCTCTCACACTCACCTCCTGCTCCTGGCCCAGTTCTAATTATATACCTCTGTGTCTGGGAACTACGATGACAGTGTGTAGGTCATAGCCTCAAAGATCCATGCACATTCAGTTACAACTGCCATCCTTTTTAAACTAATTTTTATTTCCTGGAAAGTGTCATTGATTGAACTGAGCAGGGGAGAGAAAAAGGGTAAAATTGTAGAAGAAATGTACTATACAAAACCACCACACAATTTTAAAAATTTCTATTATCTAATTGTAGCATCCAATCCCAAACCAGGTCACAGAGTTTTCAGTCACAACATTGCCGATGAGAGATAGAAATGATCAATTTTCTGCATCTTCCCTTTTGTGGTTGGGCTAGTTAGATGTTATAATCTCGTCACTTGGGCCAGATTTCTTCAGGAGGTGCTTGCTTTCCAGCTTCCTCTTCTTCCATTATCTTCCCACTAAAGGAGAAGAATTCTCCTGGAAGTCGGTAGAGGAAGCATGCCCCACTGTGTGAGTTCATACAATAGACATTATTTGCAGATAACAAAAACCACATGAAAGAAGGAATTCTTAGTGATTTGCTGGGTTAAGCTGTATCGCCACTGATGTAGACCTGGATAATTATTTTCCCAATCTTCTTAGTCAGTAAGACAAACCACTCTGTGGTGGTCCCTTTTATAAAGCAACAGTATTGATTTCTTAATTTGATAATCAATGAAAGCTAGCATCAAAATTCTTCTTTGTTAGCAAATATACATGGGGTCTATCCACCCCTTCTAGTGAATGAATTTCTTTTCAAAGCATTTTTTGAGACTGTTCTTCTCTTCTCTATAAACCTGCAATCCACTCCTTTCAGGGAAAATGGTTTTGATTCAAGAAGAGACTCAGGTCGGTTGCCTTTAGCTGAGCATTGCCCACGTGGTCTTTATTTTGCAGCAGTGTTTAAATCTGTGCTTTTGAAAAATAGACTGTAGTTAGAGCTCCTAAGTTGCCCAGTCTAAAATGTCCTTTGAAATGTTCCAAAAACGTCCCTCACTCTTTTCAGAGGATGTATCTTTTTGTCAGTCTTTCTTGCGTAGCTGGAGCAAATTCTAGCTGGAGCATGACAGGTATAAATTGACCTAGCTATTATTGTGCCCCTTAGTGTTAAAGTGACTTCAGCAACAAACGGGAATTTGGGTCAGATGGCATCTCAAATCTAAGTTCATAGTAAGGGCAGGAGAGATCCCTAAAACGATCTTACTACCTCTTCCCATCCGTGGTATAATCAGACCCTTTCACAGAATTGTTGGTAGTATTTACATCTCAGAAACTCTCTAACCCTGGGAGAAGAGTCATAATATTGCTTATTATGACATAGATTTGGATATGCCATGCATTGCTCACATTATACCTCTGAGAAAAATAACTCATTAACCTAAATCTCTTGCAAAGCGTCACAGATTTTTTTTACATGGGGTAAGGAGAACAACACATCAAGACCCCTTGTATTATTCCTCCTCCACCTAAATCCATAGTGTGAAAGTGGACCACTACTAGTCAATTGAAACTAAGCATCACCCTCCCTCAATTATTCATTCCTCCTTTCAATTCAAATGCTTTGAGGAAGAGTCAGACATGAATTACTGGTCTTATTATTGGCAAATCAGAAAAACAGTTGCAGGACTTAGAAGTACAAAGCCTTCAATATAGTTAGCTGTGTCCAAGTATCAGATAGACCGATGAATGGAAAAATGTGTATTTTTGTGGATAGCTAAATTAGATCTAGGGCACAGTTTCTCAACATTGATACTAGCAGGATAGATAATTCTTTGTTGTGTGAAGTTGCCCTGTGCATTGTGGGATGATTAGCAACATCATTGATGTCTACCTACTAGACTAGATCTCATCAGCACCTCAAATTGTGACATCCAAAAATATTTCCATACATTTCCAAATTACAAATTACCCCCTTTTTCACTGGCAAACTGGCTGAGAGCAAAGCATAGTTAGGATCAACATAAGGAAGAGTTTTTAAGAATGAAATAGAATAATCTGGAAGGAAAGGGGTAGGAAGTAATTTCTCGGTCACTGTAGTTATTCAAACAAAAGCTGTCCTATTATTGAGGAAACTGAAGCAACATATCAGTGTTTGAACTACAGATGTTCCTTGACTTATGATGGAGTTACATCTTGATAAACTATCATAAACTGAAAATACTGTGATTCAAAAATGCATTTAATACACCTAACCTACCAAACATCATAGCTTCATGGAGTCTACCTTAAACATGCTCAGAGCACTTACAGTAACCTACAGTTTGGCAAAATCATCTTGGTGCCACTTTCTAGCATCATGAGAAAGAATCATATTGTGTATGGCTAGCCATGGAAAAGTTCAACATTTAAGGAACTGAATGGGTATCATTTTTTCACCTTTATATAGTCAAAATGTTGTAAGTCAAACCATTGTAAGTTGCAGATCTATCTGTACATGGTATTTAAGGGCACATGCTAATTTTTAAAAATATATTCTTATTCATTTCAGAGAGGGAGAGGGAGAGATAGAAACATCAATGATAAGAGAGAATCATTGATTGGCTGCCTCCTGCACACCCCACACTGGGGATCAAGCCCACAACTCAAGCATGTACCCTGAACTGGAATCAAATCCTGACCTCCTGGTTCATAGGTCAACACTCAACCATTGAGTCATGTTGGCTGGGCAAGGCACTTGTTAATTTTAAAATTATATGTTGCTCAACCAAAATACTCTACTATTAGGATATGAGTGATTAAAAAGGAAGTACCTAAAACATGAAGCAAATAAATAATAGGCTCTTTTCCATCAGAATAACTATGAAGAAGTCTAGTCAATTGTCATTTTACTTGATTATAGTAGTATTTTTGTGAACTGGGTAAATCTAGCATCTCAATTATTTACATATTACAACTGGACACTCAAAAATCATTTTTCATCAGAAAATAAGCATTTATTAAACATATATTTTTTAGGTACAGCAAGAACACTATTGTGCAGAGTCTGGGTAATAGGAGGAAAAGAGAATGTAAACTACAATTTTTAAATAGTAGACATCTTATGAGCCCCTGCGACATGTATAAGCAAACTGGAAACTATATCCAATCCATTCATAAAACAGGTGCAAGTATGGAACCTGAGTATCAGTTGGCAACATAAGTACCAGGAGACCACAGAGAATAACAGAATGAGCAGAAGGGAGTGGAGTTGAACAGGAAAAAGACGGATCTGTACAAATAGAAACCCTGCCTTTGAAGTCTTCCTGGAAAGTTGCTTTCTCATGGTCTACTGGATAGCATCTACATGTTTTTTCATAAAAGAAAGAACACCATGTTTCTTCCAACTAATATAATGTTCTTTAGCTGTTTGCCAAATCCCTCTCTCCTTTAGTTCACAGCTCAAACCCTATCCCTCTTGAGAAATCTTTCCCAAGCTCCCACTACATAAACAAACACTTCAACTACTATCTTATTAAATATAATTATTCACTTGCATATCTATTTTCCCACCAAACTGTAAGCTACTTAAGAAGCTTAGGAACCACATCTTTTTGTCTTTGTATTGAGGGCACCTAAAATAATGCTCTTCCACATTGAGAGTAAAGGCTTTTTGAATGAATCGAATTAACAGAATGATAACCAAAAACATTTCCAGAGGCTGAAAATCCCTAACGAATCTTGGATTGGGCGATCAAAACCACAATCTGCTTATTCTACATTGGTCTGGATATTCACAAATGAAAATCAGCATTTTCTATGATGGCAAACTCGGTTTGATTCCAAAGACAGATGATGTAGCAAAGTGAACATGTGGGATAAAAACCCCCTGATCTTTCTTGCCTCTGCTGTCTACACGTGTGCCACAAAAGGTGCCTCAATTCAAGGGCATCTCTAAGGTTTCTACTCCATTTGCCCTCAGACTAACTATCCAGAGAAGACCACCCAAGACTCAATACAACTGAGCACCCAGGACCATTTCAGATAAGGCTAGAGCTCTGCCGGTCCTGTAATCTAGCCCAGTACAGCCTTTCCATATAAAGAATACGAAGACTGCTGACCATGTCAGATCCTGTGCTTGCAGGAAACACAAAGAAGGAAGCATCATCCTATCCTTAAGAAAACCAGAGTGACAGCATTAGAAATCCACTTACTAATCTATCTTTAGTGTTTCTATCATCAGAAATGTAAAAATGATAGTTGCATTTAGTGAGTTTAATATCACAAATATAACAATCATAGCACAGATATGTTACAACTACACATTTATTAGTGGACTTACTTGAAAAATTTTGGCTCAGTGATCTTACTAGGATTTATTTAACATTTAAAGGCCTCTCTTCTCATGTCTAAGATGGAAATATTAGTAGTACCTCTCTTCCTGGGTTATTGTGGGAATTAAGTGAGAAAATACATGAAAAGCAGTAAAAATCATGTTTTATGATAATGAGCATTCAACATGTTAGGTTTTACTAAATATTATCTGTTAGCTTTTTCAAAAACATTTTTATCTTTATTGTTGATAGTATTATAGATGTCCTCCCCCCAATTACCCCCCATTGCCTGCCTCCACCGGGCTCCTGCCCCCAGGTTTCACCACCCTATAGTCTGTGTCCGTGGACTATGCATATAAATTCTTTGGTTAATCTCTTTGTATCCACCCCCTTCCCAGTTCCAAGAGGAATTGAGGCTCATAAAGGTTAAGTACCAAGTTCAACTTTCTACCACTTTCTAAGTAATTGAATCAACATTAAAATCCAGATAGCTTGCCTCCCACACTGCTATCCTAATCACCTCCTCACATTCTCTAAGCTTCAGAAAACTCTGACACCAAAGTTATCTCAGACAGAATCTTTTTATTTCCTTCCCAGACTTTTCATTCTCAGGCATTCTCTCAAAGCTGATCATTTTCAAACCTTCCTCCGTGGCACCTGCTTACCCTCCTCCAAAAAAGGGCAATGCTTCTCAGGGACTTCGTCGTAGGGAAAGAGACAATAGCAACAGCAATTTAAAAATGCTTTTAATGACATTGTTTCTTTGTAGAATTTTTTAATCAGAGGTCATTATCTAAGGTGCACTCATTACTCTTTCCTTTCCTTTGTCAATTTATTGCTTAATTTTCCTTCTGTTGTGTGTTGATTTGGAAATTAGTCTTGTGAAAAACAATGGGTTACCATTAAGACCACTGTCCACAGTGCAATAAAATGGCCGAGCACTGAGAATCAGCTTCTATTGTGGCCACATATATATGATTACAGGTCATGGTATTTACTCATCCCTGAAACGTCAACGCGTGTCTTAGACTATGATTATAGATTACTCAGCAAGCTCATTGAAATTGGACTCCTGTTCAACTTTTAGTTAAACCTAAGATTTTGCTTTAACAACACCAAGTTCTCTTTCCAAATTACCATTAAATATGTGCCTTTTTAATGGATCAATAGTACAAGGCTCAGTATTTCTATATGGGAAGAGCCAACTCTTGGCAGCTGATAACAAAGTCCACCCATTCGTTGTAATAGAAGAGCTTTTACTACTCTATGAAAAATGCAGTTGAAAATTTACAGAACAGTTTTCTAAGTAGTGGACTGTGAAGATTTAAGAACAGTGTTCCAGAAACACCTGCAGCTAAACTCAAGTAGACGTTGATATTCCAGGTGGTACATCAGTGGGACTTTGAACACTAAATTGTGGTGGTGCTATTTTTGACATCACCACCTGGTAGATTATGAAAATCCCTCTGTTACTAGTGACAAAGTCCTGATTCTTGCCATAGGGGAGAATACAATAGCAGCAACACCTTCAAAAGTTACATTCCAAATATAGACTAGACTTCCTTGCCAAGTGGTCAGAATGGCAAAGCATCTGAGACATTTGCCATCGCTTGGTAGGGTTGAAAGTCTGGGGCATGCATCCCAGGGATTAGTTGGTTTCTCCCAGGCCCAGGGCCTCCAATTTGGGTAGCTGCCATAAGGCTCACAACGTGGCCTCATAGAATGCAAATCAGGCAATTAAGTGTTCCTAATGGGGAAAACAGATGTGACTGAACACATACTCCAACATTTGTTTAGAATGTTTATGTAAAAAAAGTAAGTTTCATAAAAATAAAAGCTACATATATGCTTTTAAGTAATATTATTTACACAAAATTTAAAGAAATTCAACAGTAAGCATAGGTTGACTTTCAACTGATATCAATGGCTATTTAGCAGACTCTCGGCTTTTATTTCTATGTTAAAAAAAAAGTCTTTATGTTATCTTTTATGAGCTAATTCCAGAAATTTAAAAGCTCTTTAGCTTTCCTACAGTCTCCAACAACCAATATCATTTATGACCTACTTTTTTTTGAAGAAGGATTCAAGGTAACCTGTAGTGACACAAACAGGAGGACAAATTAAGTATTGAGCAATTACTATCAATCAAATAAATGGTTTTAAGTGGACGCAATTTTTCTTTAAACCTCCAATTTTGACCTTTCTATTATTAATGTATTCACTGCTGTTCAGATTACATGATCCCTGACCTTCAAGAACTCACAGCCTAAGTCAGAATGAGTATTTTGTCCATTTGATTACCCTTTCCTAACCCTTTGTTTTCAAGTTGGATGTCATCCACGGTTGTCTTTTTAAAACATAACTTTGGCCATGTCATTTCCTTAACTTAAAATTTTTAATGTCGTTTTACCTCTGAAAGCATAAAATTCAAACTCTTTAGCATAGCATATAAACTGCTCAGCAATCTAGCCACAGTCCCTCTAACTTCCTTACTCTACCCATCCCTACAAGGCACTGGGTACTCAGATAATACTGAACTTTCTGATACTACAAAAGCTAATGTGCTTTTCCCCATTTCTGTCTTTTTGTTCTTCCTTCTGCCTAAAAACATTATTTCCCCTTTCTCTGCCTGGCAAACTTTCACTTATACTTCAAGATCAAGCCTAAATGTCATCTCTACATGGGAACCTGTCATGACTCACCTGAGTGTAATTAGTTGCTCCTTCACTCATGTGTTTGTATAAGTATGTGTACATATATCTCAAAACTTAATCCTCATTATGTTTCTTTGTCTCCTACTAGACTATAACTTTCTGGAAGACAGTGGAGGTATATTACTCATCTTAGAACAATCGAAATTTTAGAGTAGTGGCTTGTATAAATGGCATCAATCAAGGTTTGTAGAATGAATAAACATTATTCATCATCTCTATCACTTTATCATTTTTTGAGCATTTACTATGTTCCAGCCAGTGAGCTAAGTACTTCACATGTGTTATCTTTAATCTTTACTTATAACCTCATAAGGCAGAGACTACTGGTATTCCCTTTTTCAAGATCAAGACACTGAAGCTTAAGAAATTAAAATAACTTCCCTAAATTCACAAAGGTGGTGAGAGAAGGAACTGAGTTTTCAACGTTGGTCTGTTTGATTTCAATCCTGTGCATTGCACTATACTATTTGCTTTTGTATCTGACAACTCTGTTGAACTAATGAACAGTTAACAGGAAAACCAGGAATAACACAGTTCTGTTTGCTAAATAAGGTGGTGTATACCGCTCTGTCCTAATGATTACCACAGACTCTCAGAAGTAAGTAATCATCTTTTTAAAGAAATTAGCCTACAGCCCTCAGCTTCCCTCAGGCATATCCAATAGCTTTTGGCCTTTGGTTAATAGGCAACAAGAACTGGAATACTCTTTCTTATTGATAAGGCTTTATTTGTCATATTATTGTGATGCAAGTGACTTCAAGGACCGCAGGAAAATGTGGATATTGTGGATCGCAACTTGAGGCTCTGTTAAATCCTCAGAAGACACTATCAAAAATCAACATGCAGGGCATTGACTAAAGGACATGGTCCTCCTGCAAGATCTCTTGGTGTCAGGTCACTCTGGGAGTCATGCTTTTGCCAGATGTTGCTGGCAAAGACCAATGCACTCTGGAACCATTGTTAGGGACTGGAATCCAAACCAATTCAGATCCATGATTTCTCTTGAAAATTAATTCTGGGGTAAGAAAGGAGCAAAAAGCAGATGCAGACTGATAGAGTGGGCAAAATGCCTTCTTGTACCTATTGAAAGTACCTGCTAAGTGGGTGGAGGAAAAAAGTTATTCCTTAGATAGTGCTTGTTAGTAAGGGAGCAAGACAGACACTTATCAAATGTGGAGCGGCACTGTCAGGATGAGAAAGCTGACATGTCTCCTGAAAAAGGGTGGCTCAGGGAGTCCTATGTGGTCTGAATATCATTTCAGCTCAGCAATGATCTATGAGAGTGACAAAATGGATAACCTTGATCTTAATAATGCTCTTAGTCACAAATAAAAAGCAAAACCACAGGTGTTGGCTGCAATGATTTCAGGGGATTTGGGGATAGAAATCGGGGTTACTTGGAGCCCTGCTTGAAAGTTTCTGCCATGAGTAAGAAGCCCTTTGTATGGAATGCCAGCAAAATCATCACAACCAAGGCATGCTGTTGAACGGGAATGGCAATATGAATCTTTCACTGGAGTATTTCAGGGCCCATGGAATAAGAATTGGTGACTTTTGCAAATTTTACTGAATAAACTGACATTTACTACACTCCATTATACAATTTCCTAAATACAGATTAATCTCTGGCCTTCAGACATTGGCTCCAGTCAATCCCTCTCATGCCAAAAAAAAAAAAGTGCTAATCTTTTAATCTTTTTTGAAATAACAAAAAGATTGGCATACTTTATAGGCCGATAACTCACGTGATGTGAACAGTTTGGATTCTTCAGGCAGTTCTCAACTCTATATTACCTCCCCATTTAAAATCCAAGCCAATCTGGGATGCTTTATGGCTAATAGTGCAACTGGATCAATCTGAATAGGAGAGTCAGTGTGGGTTTTAACATCACAACTTTGAGAACTTGCTTTATGTAATAACCTGGGTTATCAGGTAGCAGATGGTTCAAAGTGCAGCACTCAGCAGTTCCCTTCCAGGCTTATATATAAGCATTTAATTAAAAGAATGGAACAAAGCATTCAGCACCTCATATGTGATAAAAACCACTGAAGGGTTAGGCTTATTTTTAGAAACCAGCTCAAAAACTGCACAGAATGCTAAGGCAAACACATGGAGGTGATCATTGTGTCTCCTGATTCCCAGGCCGGCCGAACAGCAATGGTTTTGTTTTTTATTGTATATCTATAGTTTAGCTCTGTAGATAGCACATTTAGAAAGTAAGAACTTGATGCCTCTTTATCATCTGGAATTTTTATAACTAAGCATAAAAAACCAGTGCCTGTTTGTTGTTCCCCTTAAAGTATTAGCCCCGCCTCAGAAGTCAAAGGCAAGGAAAGTTCTGAAATGAACCCTCAAGCTGGACAATCACTATAGTGGGAAACATTTCTACTGGACTCTAAGCTTTCATACCCTTTTTTGTCTTCTGTTGAAAAAAAAAGTTTGGCATTGTGTCACCAGAGAAGGCACAAAGCTCATGTTTGAAATGGGAACATCATGAATATCCTAAATGGGAAGAGTGGCCACAGGATTAACTAAGATGCTCAGAAATGACTCTGAAATTTCCAATCCATAGTCCCTTTTTCATAACATCAAAGAATACTAGATTATCTGAGCTCTTTCCCATAGTTCATACTCTTTCGCCCCCTTGATCAGAGAATCATTGAAATGAAGCATGACACCTGAAATTCTAAAGAGTCCCATGACTTGTTAAAATATGCCAGAATTAAAGCTCCCAGATAAATTGGTCTTTCATCCAAAATTCTCAACAATAAATAAAGAAGGTTCGGATGCTTACAGTCGCATCACTCCACGATCAGCTATTGATTATAGGAAAGATAATGTTTTAGACATTGCTAAGGAAGTGAAATTAAGTGAGCAACTGATCTGAGCTCAGTGTTTGGCTGCTTATGTGTCTTGCACACAATTCATTTGTCTCCAGAAAAGCCTTATCTTACCAGCTGATCTTATTATTGGCTCATTTGGTGATGCCTACCTTAGGTATAAGTTTATGTGACACCTTCTTTAGGTTTATGTGATTTGAGGATTAAAGCTTCATGAATAAGGCCTTTAGTTTGTTTTTCCTTAGAACAAAAAGGAAGTTTTCGAGCCTAATGGGGATTGGCTCAATGGCCAGCCCCAGTTAGTATAATATTGACTTCCTTTCATATATTCCTAGATAGTTACACAGAGATAATTTGGAGAAATTGATTTTAATGGTATGAAAATCTTTGTGCCAGATTCCTAAAGTTCTGAGTCAATTATTTGTCTTATATTCCCTCTTATTTTGGTAGAAATTGACTATGACTTATGAGGGATATATACACTGCTCAAGGAGTTGTTTATCAGTAATGTTTGAGAGTAGCTTTATATTGCTTGCTGGTGGTCAGCTATTCCCACAGAAACCTACCCTTGTAATTAGAAAAGGTTACATGATAAGCAGGAAACTATCGATTCATGTACCAACTCATTCATTTAACAAACATTATGTAGCACCTCTACACTCTGCAAGACATTAAGGAAATGTGGGGTCAAAAATACACATTTCCTAACTTTAAAAGCTTTCATTCCAGTAGAGGAATCAGTGAATAATCTAGAAATCGCCATATACTTTGATTAGAGTCATGAGGGAAATATATGAAGGAATGAAAGGGTTGCAGAGAATGGGCACACAGTTCAGCCTGAAGTGAGGTGTCAAAAAGGTTTCCCAGAAAAGGAGCCCTTGAATGGATTAGTAGAGCAGACAGGTGGTAAACATCACGTAAGCAGAAGGATCCACATGTGCAAAGGCATGTACATTTGAGAACATAGTAAACTGAAGAAGCTGGATAGACTTGAGTTCATTTGCAGGGGAAAATGGTGGCAGATGGTCAACAATATGTAAATAACATTCATGTATTGGACAGTGATTGCCTATGAAGACCATCCTACTCCACCATACAACTACAGAAGTTGGAAAAAGACAAAACTATTAATTTTAGATCATAGTATCTACTGGAAAATCTAAGAGTTACCTGGTCAAGACCAGCATCCTAGCATTTCTTCTTGATTAAAAGAAAAGTTAATACATTTGTGATATGATAGGCTACAGTGAAAACATTGCAATACCTAGTCCTAGATAAATTCAAACCATCCAGAAATGGAAATTCGAAGGTGTTTAAACATTGAATATAA